>PVHP010038031.1:0-17062 GCA_004024765.1 Zapus hudsonius | reverse complement strand
ATTCTCTATAGCAGAATATAACAAGATTCTCCAGAATACTGTTTGCTATGTTATGTCTGAACTCCTCTGGAAGGCTTACCATGGACCAAGGCAATGGATTCATCTTTGGACCACTGTAGCTTCTAAAAAGACTCCCCTTTAAAAGAAATTCTTTGTTTATTCTTATTTATTTGCAAGCAGAGAGAGATGAGAGAAGAGTGGCAGACAGAATGGGCGTGCCAGGGCCTCTGGTCACTGCAAATGAACTCCAGATGCATCTGCCACTCTGTGCATCTGGCTTTATGTGGGCATCAGGTTGATGGGCTTTTCGGGCAAGTACCTTAACTGCTAAGCCATCTCTCCAGCCCAAGACACCCCCTTATTTAAGCTGAAATAGGCCTCCTAAGAAGATTAGAACACTATCAGCTTGTGTCCCCTGGCAAATGGGAGAAAATTAAGCTCTTCCTTCCTGTGACCTGAAGAACCCACTGCCTCTAAAGAAATAAGAGATGGTAAAAATCTCTCAAATCGGGCTGGAGAGATGGCTCAGCGGTGAAGGCACTTGCCTCCAGTGCCTAAGGCCCTGGGTTCAATTCCCCAGGACCCACATAAGCCAGACCCACAAGGTGGTGGCTCTGGTGCATTCTCTCTCTCTCTCTCTCTCTCTCTCTCTCTCTCTCTCTCTCTCTCTGCTTGAAAATGAATAAATAAAATATTTTTAAAAATCTCTCAAATCATCTTCAGACCTTGAATATATTTGATGCAATAGTAACTAAAATGCTTCAAAGGTTTAGCAGAAAGTACAATGGATCTCTTGGTTTTAAGGCCCCAAGACATAAAGTTCACATTTTAAGTCATTATTTAAATTTATATTTTAAGCACTTACTTAGATGTAAGCAATTGTTTCCGTTTGTTGGCCATGAAACAAGCTCATCTCATATTCATTTTCTAGCTAAAGAATTCCAAGTACAGAATAGGTGCCAAGTGCTTGGCCACATGTGGTAATGCATTCCTAAAATACCCAAAAAATATCACTGCCTTTTACGTGATCACTGCTCTCCTGTTGCAGTTTGGGAGTTGTGTGATTTCAGAGCTGTAAGAGATGGCAGGAAGCTATTCCAAGAAGCACAGGCAGGAAGGTCCTGTCACTAAACCCCCCAGTATGTCCTATCCATTGGTTTCTCTTCTGTCCTGAGGACGATCAGGTTCTTCCTGCTGCCACACCATATACTGAATTCCCAGTCCCAAATATGATGGTATTTAGAGATGGAACATTTTACTTTATTTTTTTTCAGTAGAATTAAAATTATGGTAGCTTTTTTTAATTTTAATATATATATATATGTATGTATATTTATGGACCATAATGAGTTACATTATTTAATGGGCAAACAATGAGTTGTTATCCCCAATTCCCCAATGCCTCTCTCCCCCATCCCCAATCAGCTGGATATCCTCCTCCATGGGTCGTCTGGATCAGTCCTTGGAGCAGGGGACCCTGGATAGCCTAGTACTCAGCCGGGTTCTCCTGGCCCAAGTGTGTTGTTACTGAGGGGTGCCATGCCTCTGGACAGTCTCCCCCACCACGGCTCTTACAATCTTTCCTCCCCCTCTTCCGCTCAGTTCCCTGAGTCGTGGTGGGTGAGTATTAAGGCTGCTTTAAGGTTGTGAGCTTAGGGGTCTTTGTGTTGAAATCGTTGGTTTCTGTCTCACTGGCTTATCCTGTGTTGATTGAATGGCTGTGGCTGTGGGTCCCTTGTTCGAGATGGAACATTTTAGAGGTAATCTGTATAGACCTCTATGATGATTTAGTGCTCATATAAGATGATAAATTGACCACAGTTTACTGTGTGAGTAAGCACCCAGGAAAGGCTACGTGAGGACATAGCCAGAGAGCTCTCACCACAATTATCAGTGTCCAGATGTTGCATTTTCAGGCCCCATAACTATGAGCAATCAGTTTTTATGAATCAAGTCAACCCATTCTACACAATGGTCTATAGTATTCCAAACTGACCAAAAATGGTTGCCAACTTTGCCCCCTTTTTTTTTTTAATTTTCATTGCTTTTTAATTATTTTTTGTCTCCTGTGGGCATGTACACTGCACAAAGACACAGGCTTATTATTTAACTGTTCTGTTTACTGAGAAGTGCCCAGTATTTATGAGGATGCAAAACACATAGTAGGTACTTAACAAATATAAAAATATCAAATCCAAATTTCAGGAGCTACAAGAAGCGTGAGAAAATTTTCAAAATCTCTTTGCCTGCCTGTCAAAACCAGCCTCAGAGTCCCATTCTAGAAGGTACCTTATGTCCCCACTTCCCTGCCCCTCTTTTTTGAGTGTATTTGAATTGTTCCAATTTCTCTGAAATATATTGCAGAGATAGAATATATACGTTACCTTACCAATTCCTCTCCCCCTACATTCTTGAGATCACGATCTGCTTCATGGCTTTTGCCTACATTCCCTCTAGAGGGTAGTAAACCTTCTCTCTTCTCATAACCTATGGGTAACTAGTTCTTGAATGCTGAACTATACAATGGGTTCTATAATAGCTCTAGAGAGGAGAAACGATGATGCTGTGTTTCCTAAAGGATTCAGAAACAGGTCTGTTACTTGTTCCCACTCGGGCAAACTAAGGGCAATTCAAAGAGAACTGACACTCCACAGAGCAACTGCTTTCTGAGAGAAGAATTCCATTTACCCCTCAACTATTTTTGTACACTTAGGATACATCCGAAACAAAATGGTCCAAAATTAATTTCATTAAGACTCAGGCTCTGATGTAACCTCTTTTCCAAAATCATCAGAGTTCCAAGTCCCCAAGCGTTTTTCTGAACAGCCATTATGGAAGCAGCAGAACAGTGGGCTAAAATCAGGGAACACTTCCTTTGCTGTAATCAGACACCAGGGAGCAAAAAGACACAGCCGAGTCTCGCATCCACATCTGTCTCCACTCTGCTGAGATGCATCTAATGCAGAAACCCTTGTTATCCTATACAACTGAGTCACGGGCAATAGGCCTGAAAGAAAATAAAACACTCTGGGTTGCTCACAGGCTGGTGATGCTTTCTTGAGGGATCATGAGGCAGCTCTTTCCATTCAGGGTTCTGTGTCAAACTAGAGGCCAGAAGCAAATCCAAGTATAGCAGAAGCGCTCTGTGGGTCGGTTCAACAGAACTGGGACACCAGAAAACATCTGGTGCAGAGCATGACAAACGTCTGATTTGCCTTTTAATATCATGGCCATCCTTGGAATGTAAAAGACCCCCAGAAGTGGCTTGTTGCACAGCACTGAGGATATTGCAGAGAGGTTCAGTGAGATGCCCAGCGAAGGATGAGCAACGCCTGCCTCCAGCATGGAAGGGATGAGCTGTGTCAAAGGAGGAGCATGTGTTTGAGATCGAGGTTAATACCCTCCTTGTAAGCATGGGAAAACGGAGAAGAAGGCCCATGGCTCACCAAAGGTCACAGCACTGGTTTAACGAATGACTGACTCTGTGTCTCTTTTGATTTAATGCCATGCTTTGCTTTCCCTGGGACAGGGAGAGGGAGGTCCGAAGGGAGGGTCTGGAGGAAGCTGGGGAGCTAAGAATGATGTGGAGGCTGGTCCTGACTTGCAGAAGGGAGATTGACTTTCTGGTCCCAGAGAAATAGAATGGGAAGGTGAGCCAAGCCCCAGCATTCATTGCTCTCTGTTCCCTCACTGTGGGCTGATCAAGCTCCTGCCACCAGGCCCTCCCCACCATGATGGACCGTAACCTGGAGCTGTAAGCTGAAATAAACCCTTCCACCTTAAAAAAACAAAATTCAACCTGTTAAATCCATTAGATTCCAAGCCAGGAGATCTTGAATCTGATAGGGCTTTGTTAACTAAGAAAATGATGGACAGGGGAGACACAAACCATCATGCAACTAATTCCATCAAATGCTCTCATTTCATAGGTTAGAAATCAGGTCAAGGGAGAGGTTTCAAGCAATGGCGAATAAAGAGGCGGTTAAAACAGAATTCCAGAGTTCTGTCCCCTTGCGCTCCCCCACTACCGTGGCTGTGCTAATTTATAAAATCCCCTTATGAAATAAGCATTTGTTTGGTAAGTGATTTATAAAAATCATTGAGCTCTAGCCATGGATGGTATGAAACTAAGCCGGTCTAGTGGAGGAACTGGTCTTGCTAATAAATCAGTTACTAAGTCTGATCTGTGCCAGAAAAGCGTTATGCAAGCTTGAAATAAAGAGGGGGGTAGTTATTCTACCCCAAGTCATAGCAACCTCAGAGGAATGAGTGTTTTGGTGAGGCTCAAAATACATACAGAAGCTTTATAAAAAGCAGATTGAGAGCTGAAGAGATGGCTTAGCAGTTAAGGCATTTGCCTGCAATGCAGAAGGACCAGAGTTCAATTCCCCAGAGCCCATATAAAGCCAGATGCACAAGAGGGCTCATGTGTCTGGAGTTCATTTGCAGTGGCTGGAGGCCTTGGTGTGCCCTCTCTCTCTCTCTCTCTCTCTCTCTCTCTCTCTCTCTCTCTCTCTCTCTCTCTCTCCCCTAAATACATATATTTTTAAAAAGCATACTGAGCCAGAAAAACAGCACATGGGAAAGGCACCGAAGTATAGTGAAGCAAGAACTGGTTTAGCAACCTCAAGTTCTTTGGAAACTGAGAAGAGCTAGATTGGAACCAAAATTGCTTGAAAGGCTCGGACTTACTAGTTAGGCAGGAAAGAGTTATCAGCATATCAGAAGGGGAGGGTCAAGGATCAGCTCTCAGCATTGGAAAGATAAAGGAAATCATGGTATCAGAAGAAGCAGAGACCTAGGAGACCCTATAGGAGAGAGGTTGGGTTATGTTGGTAGCTCTGTGGGAGACGGTCAGAGACCCTTGGCAAATTATCACTCACAGTTTCCATTTGTATTAGATACAGTGGTTTTGAGGAAGAGGAAAAGGAGAAATAATAAAATAATATGTTTTGATTACTCTATAAAATAAACTAACATTAGATGTACAGTATTCCTTTAAGTATCTTCTGCACTACTGGTTTGGTGGTTATAAACTGCTGTGTTTCTGCTTGTCTTAAAACGGTCTTATTTCTTCATCCATCTTAAAAGATAATAAAATAATATGTTTTGATTACCCTATAAAATAAACTAACATTAGATGTACAGTATTCCTTTAAGTATCTTCTGCACTACTGGTTTGGTGGTTATAAACTGCTGTGTTTCTGCTTGTCTTAAATCGGTCTTATTTCTTCATCCATCTTAAAAGATGGCTTTATGGACATAGAAATCTTGAATGGCAGGTCTTCAGTTTCATGACTTCAAATATATTTTTATGCTTTTTCTGGCTGTTAGAGTTGCCAGAGAGATCTGATATTCTCCTGATGTATTTTAACTTTGTTGGTGAGTTGGCTTTTTTCCCCTGTTTCATAGTTTTGAAGTTTGGGATTTTTAAGAATATGTTGTGGGATGCTTTTTCTCTGGTCGTGTATGTTTGGGGTTGTAAGTGACTCATGTTTGAATCTCCGTATATTTCTCAGATTTGGGGTAAAATATATACTATATGTGTGTGTGTGTTATACTCCCATGAATAGAATCTCCATACCTTTAATTTTTATATGAGCTAATTTCTTCTATCCTGTGGGTTCTAAAATGTGTTCCCTTGATCTTGCTGCTGAATTAAGATTATGAATAAGAAAATACTCAGAAGTAAAAGAATATGAAATGTTGTGTTTATTGTTGTTGAGATCAAGGCTAGGGCCTTTTGCACGCTAAACAAAGCTTCCATCACCACAGAGTTACACCCACAGCCCTTTTTTCACTTTGGCTTCTAGACATGGTCTTGTTAAATTAACCAAGCTAGGGCTGGAGAGATGGCTCAGCGGGTAAGGCACTTGTCTCCAGTGCCTAAGTCCCTGGGTTCAATTCCCCAGGACCCACATAAGCCAGACCCACAAGGTGGTGCCCTGGTGTGCGCTCTCTCTCTCTCTCTCTCTCTCTCTCTCTCTCTTCTCTCCCTCTGTCTCTCTCTGTTTGAAAATGAATAAATAAAAAAGCAACCTTTTAAAAAAAAATTAACCAAGCTAGCCTAACCCATGCTAGAGTCCAAACAAGCTTTGCACATGCCCAGCGATAGGTCTTTTCATCATAAGTACCAGATCCTATTTTGATTTACTCTTGGACACAAGGAAAAGGTCATTCACATTATGGGCACGGTTCAACCTTGCAACAAAGCATTGAATACATCCATTTAATCCTCCAGGGGTCCTTCACACAATCACAGACCAGGCTTTGCAGAGTGGGAAGGATACAGCGCTGAGTCCATCACACTCCTATAAATGAAGCAGAAGGTTATTATTCGCATGTTCTTAAAGAAACTCTCCAATGCTGGGAGATGGACAGCCTCGTAGAGTTTCCTGTACCGAGCAACCTAGCAGCCTGTAAAGGGAGCTACCCTGAGTGGGTGGCAGAAAATGCCTCCATGTGGGAATCTGCTTTGGCTGCCCTTCGAGCAAGCACATGGCAGATTTTGGTAATTAGCAAAACATCTGTACAGGGAACAAAAACAACGATGCTTCCTTGATAAAGAGAACGGGGGACTTGGACATGGGCTTCACTTCACCCAGCTGTTTCCCATTTGAAGAAAGGATAAAGGCTAGACACTGAGTCACTAAGAAAGCATCAAGGAAAAAGTGAAAAGGACGTGATTTGAAATCACACTTGGCCCCAAGCTGACTCCAGTGCATCCCATCAGCATGTGCTCCCCACAGCCCTGGGAGCTGGCTTTATCTGCCAAAAATGTTCCAGTAAAAATATTTATATGAAAACAACACAAAGGCAGTGTTAAGAGTACTGCTGACCTCTTAGAGTTTGACCTCATCTCCCCAAAGCAACAAGAACTTGAAAACTCTCCTCAGGGAATGATGTAAGACTCTAAGTTACACTAGGTGGGTTGAGTACTGGTAGAAGCCTAAGAGAAACACAAACAAGTTTCAGGGATCCTTACTTGGAAGGAATTATTCCTACTGAAAGGATAAGAGGCCACAGCTTTCTTCCTGGAAAATAGGCCTGGCTGAATTCACTCATTCATTCAGGAATAATCAGCAGACATTTCCTAGGCACATACTTCATTCAAGTGATAGATGGGTAATGGACAGACGTCCCCATGTCTGTAGAGTCTCCATAATCCAGGGAAGGTTAAAACACTTGCTGAAATAGTAATGTGAATTATAATTGTCCTAAGAATTTTAAAAGTGAAAAGATCAAGCTTGGGTTAGGTTACAATTTTGACTCTTTGGGGATTGTGTGAGCAAAAACTTGCTCTTAAGTCAGGCGACACTAACAGCATCCGCTCTCCAATGTCAGAGAGCCTGGGACTGTCCACTCATTCACACCACCATTATCTTGGACCCTGACAGTGACAGTCCTGCCACTCACGTCTGCTGCGTGCCTACGTGATCATATCTACTCAGCTTCTCGCTCCCTCTCAGCATTTCAGTCTCTACTCATCAGATTTCTGTTTCCCGATCTGCAGGTCTCAATGAGGCATCCTTCCGAAAGACGATCATAGGGGAATGGCATCAACGAGAACAGGCAGATCTAGGCTCGGAAAGGGCTGAGTGAAGCCTTTGGCCAAGCGATGCCAACGGGGCAAGACCTCTACCACCTCGGTTAGGCACCGCAGAGCAGGGCACGTCTGCTCTGCCCAGTTTCCTTCAGCCTGGTTCTCCACTTGAGCAACCAGCCCTCCTTCTTGATTTTTTAAAAAATATTTTACTTATTCATTTTCAAGCAGAGAGAGAGAGAGAGAGAGAGAGAGAGAGAGAGAGAGAGTGCACCAGGGCACCACCTTGTGGGTCTGGCACATGTGGGTCCTGGGGAACTGAACCCGGGGCCTTAGGCACTGGAGCCATCCTTCCAGCCCTCTTTCTTGATTTGTAACTTTCAAATCCCTGTTTATTTTTCTAATGTTAACTGTTGCCCTCTCTAATTCCTTGTTTTTCACACTTCTTTTAGAAAAGAACATCATAGCCTCTCTTGTTTTAATTTGCTGCTAGGTTATTTTGTTTCCTTAATCACTAAGCCATCTCCAGAAGCAAGAAATCCTGGAACAAGAAATATAGAAAGAAGCAAGATAAGGCGAAGTCAGAGGATAAACGATGAAGGCCAAAGTCGCCTGGGAGTCCTTGGCTTGGTGTATGTGTGTGTGTGTGTGTGTGTGTGTGTGTGTGTGTGTGTGTGTGTGTGTGTGTGTGTGCAGGGCTGCACACACATATGCATGTGTATATGGAGGGGAGAGATCAAGCCAGACGGCTTCTTTCATTGCTCTCCACATTATCATTCGAGACAGGTTGTTACTGACCATGGAGCTCACCGACTGAGCTAGAGTTCTTAGTAACCCCTAAGTCTCCTCCCGTCTCTGCCTCCCAGCAGGGGGATTTTGGGGATCTACTTGAGCCTGGTTTTTACCTGGGTGCTAGGGACCCAGATCCAAGTCCTCCTGTTTGAGCAGAAAGGACTTTCCTAACTTGTACCATCTCTCCAGGACCTCCTTTATCTCTTCTTAGAGGAAAGTTTCATTTTAGAATCGTATTCATCGGTGTATGTTCATTGTACAAAATAATGCGTTTCATTATGACACCAACGTGCAGCAAATGGACTTTGGTCGTATTCATCACGATGCCCTGCCTTTACTGTCTCTCCTCCCCTCGTTCCCCTTGGTTTCCTTCCTAATCTGGTATCTTTTAATGAGTGAGAACATGATTTCCACACATACTAGCTATTTTATTGTCAGTGTGGTAGGACATATATACATTGACTTAACCAAATTCAGCCTTTAACATGTTGCATGCACTTCACAAACAGCTTTATGCCTGTCATGCAAACTGTAAACCGCTATGAGTTATTGATTATCATTTCCCCAAGTTAAAGAAGAGAAAACGAAAACTGTCCAAGTGAAAACCCAGAAACTCACCATGCGGCCCCAGTTAGCAAAGGTTGGGTGTGGGTGCTGCCTGCTTGGTCCACGCCTCCACCTGCTTCTCCCTGTGGCTTCCATTATCCATATTGGACTGTTGTAAAAATTTTGAGTCTGAACTCCTAAGGGAGAAATGACCTATGTTAAGACAGAAGGGTCACTCAGCAGCCAAAGATATATTTTTTTCAATTTATGTTTTTATTGTCCATAAGGAGTTACAACATTTAGTGGGCCAACAATGAGTTGTTATCCCCAATTCCCCTCCCCACTCCGCTGGAAAACCTCCTCCATGGGTCATCTGGATCAGTCCTTGTGACAGGGGACCCTGGATAGCCTAGTACTCAGCCTGGTCCTCCTGGCCCAAGTGTGTTGTTACTGAGGGGTGCCATGCCTCTGGATCGTCTCCCCCACCACGGCTCTCACAATCTTTCTGCCCCCCTTCCGCTCAGTTCCCTGAGTCGTGGTGGGTGGGTATTAAGGCTGCTTTAAGGTTGTGAGCTTAGGGGTCTTGTTGCTGAAGAAATCACAGAATGCCATCGATCAGCATTGAGAGACCCTTCAAAGATATATTTTAAACAGATATTTTTTCAGTCCAAGCACCCTGAAAATCCTTTCCCCATGAACTCCTTCTTTTTCCAGCATTTTAACACCTCCCCTATTGTTTGCTGCCACTGAAAATGTTTTGAAAAGCATTTTTTTGCAGATTTCTTCCAATGAAAACAATCAACAAAATCATCAAAGGACAGTTCTGTTATTTCTTTCTTGGGATGAAATGGTACTGGTGAAGACTGAAGCAATTATAATAAAAAAAAATGGCTTTGAAAGCAAGATTTTAGTGCAACAAAGAGCTCATGCCTGGTAATGATTTTAGGTGATCTGGGCATAGTCAAGAATGCAAGAAATGAAAATTTTCAAAAGAGGAGAATGTCTGCATTCTGAAGGCTCTGGCACCAAGAATCTAGAGAGAAGATAACCAAGAACGGCTTGTATGGAACATCTCAGCTGCAAAAACCCTCAGGGTGGTGGCTGGCAGCTCCCAGCACATTGCATCCAGTCTGTCCAGAGACCACACTTTATCAGTGGTCTGCAAGAATTCATACGTTTAAAAAAAAACACTTTAAGTTTTTTAGGCATATTTTAATTTTGAAAAGGACACATCTTGCTACAATTTACTTCATTGATTTTTCCATCATAGCTGAAATGTCTCACCATGAGCTGTGTGCTCTGACACTCTTATGGCTTATGGCTATATGATTGGAAGTCAGACAAGAAATCTCAAAGTTGACTAAAACACAAACTTCAGGGATGTGAACCACGGATAAATACGTTAGCCTCCTTCCCTATATCTGTAAAATGGGGATGGCTATAGATCGTGTTTATACATTTTTTACGTAGGTTAAGTGAAATAATGTATATATTGAAATAGCTTCCAGCATTTAACAAACATCAAAAGTTAATTATTGCTGTTACCTTATTATTTCTTGTGTAAGAAAGAGATTATTATTCTTTATTTAAAAAATCTGTGAATGGACTGCTTAGCAAACTGTTGTGGTCAATTTTTGAAGTATTTTATTTATTGTTTGTTTGTTTGTTTATTTATTTATTTGCATGCAGAGAGAGAGAAGGAGAGGGAGAATTGTGCACCAGGGTGTCCAGCCACTCACTGCCAATGAATTCCAGATGCTTGTGCCATTTTGTGCATCTGACTTTACACAGGCACTGGGGAATCGAACCAGGGTCATTTGGCTTTGCAGGCTTGCACCTTAACTGCTGAGCTATTTCTCCAGCCTGAAGGCAAAATTTTTAAAGAAAATGATGTTGGTAAGTTTCACGAGTTCATGACTCCCCATCCTCCATGGCCGTCATCTCTTTCAAATAGCTCTTCTAAAGATGTGAAATATCCTTGGGCTGCACATCTCAGATTTCAGTCCGAGAAACATGCTCCCTCTGAATGGGACAAGCCATCGATGCTGTCCTACCCTTCACTCAAACTGAACCCTTTCTGCGAAAGGGTCACAAACCAGCACCTTTCCTCCATCTGCAGTGACTTTTCCATTTTCCAGGAGATTCTCGTTCTCAAGGGAATGCCTAGCTAACAGAACATTAAATGAGGGGATCCACGCAAAGTTCTTAAAGACAATGCTGCTACATGGTAAGAGTTGTATATTGATATTAACATCCTCCCTTCCTCTTGACAAAACAATCTCAAATCTATGTGTGTGGGCAAGCTGGCGACTCCTTCTGACAGCGTGAGCTTGTCCCACCCACACAATATATGTCATTTTAAGAATCCCCAGTGATTGGACCATAGCATGATGACTAGTATTGGTAGAAGACAGAATCTTGCCAGCCTCACCTCCTCTTTGAGGCATCTGCAACCTGATGTCCCAGCTGTGTGTCCACCTTTATTGCTTTTCTTTTTTTAAAAAAAAAATTACTTATTTTCTTTTTTGTTTGTTTGTTTAACCATTTTTATTGCCCATAATGAGTTACATTGTTTAGTGGGCCCACAATGAGTTGTTCTCCCCAATTCCCCGTTGCCCCCCCCTTCCCCATCCCCAGTCAGCTGGATATCCTCCTCCTTGGGTTGACTGGATCAGTCTTTGTGGTAGGGGACCATGGATAGCCCAGTCTTCAGATGGGTTCTCATGACCCAAGTGTGTTGTTACTTATTTTCAAGCAGAGGAGAGAGAGACAGAGAGAGAGATAGAGATAGAGAGAGAGAGAGAGAGAGAGAGAGCGCACCAGGGCCTTCAGCTGCTGCAAATGAACTCCAGAGGCAAGTGCCACTTTGTGCATCTGGCCTTACATGGGCACTGGGGAGTTGAACCCCGGGTCCTTGGGCTTTGCAGGCAAGCAATTCAACCATTGACCAGCTTCCATAGCTTTTCTTACACGAATTGCCTTTGAACACAATATATCTATCTTTAGACTGTGCACTGCCTATGAATTTATGCACTAACATGGTCTTTTTTTCCTCTGAAGGTAGGTAAAACAGAAATTCATGCATTTTTGCCCCTTAGAACCTATTTCGAAGGACAGCATAAAGACAGCTCTTTTGAGTCTAATAGGACTGAGCCGGGCCCCTACATATGGTCAATTTGGAGGCATCAGAAGTTTAGTTGGATTAACTTTCCTTTAAAACTCCAAACTCAAGAAATGCCTGAATCCCTGCTGAGAAACTTTTGCCTCTTGCTAAGTAGCTATTCCATTCCTAGCTATCTTGACTGGAATCACTCAACAGAAAATCCAAAGAGAACAGAATGGGAAAAGCCAAGAGACTCTACACCACCGTCGATCAGGCCATCGATGGTCGTCCAGACCCACCAGCAGCTCTCAGCCTGGCTGCTTAAGACATTAAGCGGTGTCCCAATACTTGCAGATGGCGTCGTCTATACTTTTGTTTCTGGCTTCAACTCTTTTGCTCTTGAGTAGAAACCAGACATCACGTCATGGATGTGTCATCAAAGCATTGCCAGACTTCCTGTTCTCCCTGGGAAGGAGTCAGTGGCTACTGAAAATACACGGAGGAGGTTTGCCTGGAAAGTCAGCCCAAGTTTCTCCAAGCCAGCAAAGGGCTCCATCCCAGGACCCAACGTAGAAAACTAGCTTTGCACAGAAGGGATGCTCTGGAATTCAACTCTAGCAAGCCTTGGATTTCCCTCACAGGTTCGTTCTTTGGATAAAGATTTTCCAAGCGTATGCTAATGTCTATGTTCTGTGCAAGATTCGCAATAGAGAAATTATTGAGGATTTACATACTCAATTTTTGAGTGGTTAATTTAACTTACAGCCTATTAATATAGCCTATAAATAATTTTTTTATGTTTTTGAACCTAATATGGTTTACCCTTATGCTTAAGCCATTCCCTCCCCCATCCCTTACCCCTCATTCTTAACATCACACTTCTTTCTTCTAGTCTGCATAAAGAAAACGGTTATCCTGGTTAAGGACCACATATGAGGGAGAATATGCGACGTTCTATTCTCTGCTCTTTTGAGGGATCGCTTAGTAAGATCTGCTCGAAGTCAGACCATTTTTTTCCTGAATTTCGATATTTCATTTTTCCTTTCAGCTGAGCAAAATTCCATCGTTGTCTTTAGAAGAGTATGCCTTCAATTCCCTCTTCATTCAGGATGTAGAATGTTTCAAGAGGGTACTGTTAACAATGAAGAGGAAACTTGATAGTATATAAAAGCCTGAATTATTCTTAGCCCGTTGAAGGCTGACATAAGGTGCTTCACATGTGTCAGGACATAGGGCACAGAGACACAATAAAAGTCGATAAAAAGAGAAGAATGTGGCTTTAAGAATATTTTGAAGCTTAGTGAGATCTCCTTTGTATTACATGTATACATTACATGTATGTGTAATGACAGTGTGCTGGGAGCCCAGATACAGGATGCCCAAGGCCATCGGAAGCCTCTTCTCCATGAACCCCATTAGCAGGCCATGAGGAACGTGGAGGTAGCATAAGACATTTGAAACAGCCATCTTTAGAGTGCAGGCTTTTCAGGGATGGTTAGGCTGATCCCAGGGCAAAAAAGGTGAGCAAAATCACTCCCTTTCTTGAAGGCAATTGTTTTAATCCAAAAACCCTCCTGATCTCAGAGCTCAGAAAAAACATTGCTGTTCTAAGCTAGCATAGAAGTAAAAGTCCATGAGGGTAGAAGAAGCCCCTTTACCCAAAGCCCAAAGCAAAGATGGATGAGAGGAGAGGGTGAGGTAATGATCACCTGCTGTTGGAGAGGTCTCTGCTGACACAAAGCACAGATCAGCTGCTTCTGAAAGATTCACTTCTCCCTCCACGGCTCCCAAATCTTTCCTGTTGGAAAAAAAGTAGATTTAGAATCCATAAAGTAAGAGGCAAGAACTCTAAGAAAACCACACCTAAAAAAAACACCAGTCCTGACTAACACTGGCTTCTGATTCTAGAAGATTCTGTTCAACCCAAACAAGTTCACAACCAAATACAAGGCTAGATAAGTCTATGATTAGACAATGGGGAAGAGAACAGAGAGTGAAGATTTCTGGAAGCCTAAAGGGGAAGAGTAAACGCAAGAAAAGAATCTCCAAATCTTCAAAACACAAAATGAACGTCAAATAAGAACAGACGACTGCTGGAATAATCTGAAATATTCTAGCATTCAAAGTGACTCTGGAAACAATCAAATCCAAACAGAACTCAGTTACTAAAAACTGATTCAACTCTGCACACATCCCGACAATGGAAATGGCATATATCCAATGTCAGATGCACTTATTATTTACTTCAGGCTGCTCTGCTTTTACATGGACAAGATTTTTCAAGTGACTCAAAAGTCAATGAGCATGAAAACCAGCATGTTTCCAAAAGCAAAAGCAATAGACACAAGGAGCCACAGAGTAGACCTCTGTTGAAGCCTGGATTTCAGGACTGGAGAGATAGGTCAGTGGGATAAGAGCTCGCTTTGTGGCAAGAGAGGGGCCACCACAGTCATGGAGGATCCAAATGGAACCCTGCAGAGAATGACGGGATGAACAAGGGACCCACAGCCACAGCCAATCAATCAACACAGGATTAGCCAGTGGAACAGAAACCAACGATTTTCGACACAAAGACCCCTAAGCTCACAACCTTAAAGCAGCCTTAAGACTCATCCACCACGACTCAGGGAACTGAGCGGAAGAGGGGAGGAAAGATTGTGAGAGCCATGGTGGGGGAGACGGTCCAGAGACATGGCACCCCTCAGTAACAACACATTGGGCCAGGAGAACCAGGCTGAGTACTAGGCTATCCAGGGTCCCCTGTCACAAGGACTGATCCAGATGACCCATGGAGGAGGTTATCCAGCGGAGTGGGGAGGGGAATTGGGGATAACAACTCATTGTTTGCCCACTAAATGTTGTAACTCATTATGGACAATAAAAAAATTAAAAAAAAAAAGAGCTCGCTTTGCCAGCATGAGGACTAGCGTTTGATCTGATCCCCAGCACCCACTTACAATTCCAAGAGTGCTGACACTCACCTGTGATCATAGCACTGGGGAGGTGAACGTAAGGAGATCAGCTCTCTGGCTAGCCAGCCCGGCCTAATACGTGAGCTCCAAGTCGATAAGAGATACTGTCTCAAAACAAAGTGGATGGCGTCCCTGAGGATACACGTGCTACAAACATAGGAACATGCACATACAACGGACCTCTCTCTCTCACACACACACGCAGAAAGAAAATAAAATAAATACTGAATTATGCCCTTTCCTATATTGAGATCCTAGCCATCAACGTGACTGTGTTGGGGAGATAAGGCCTTTAAAGAAGCAAGAAAAGTTAAATGAGGTCATAAAGAAAGGCCTGAAATAAAAAGAAATAGTTTCCTCACAAGAAGATGATGCAACCCTGTAGCAGTCAATTTCATGTTGCTGACACAAATATCCAATCAGACACAGGTTATGGGAGGAAAGGGAGCTTATTTCAGGCTTACAGAGTCCAGAGGAACACCATCAGTGGAGGGAGAAGCTAGCTCCCTTTCACGGCTCCCAGCAGAAAGAAAAAATCCGCAGGAAGCAAATACCAACACCAACGGGCATGAACCAACCTGCCCTGAACACACTGGTCGGGCTAGACTCAGATCCACCCCTTAAACACACCTCAGTGCCGGACTCTGAAATCTACAACCAGTGACATGTCCCCTTTGGCAGAAGTCTGCCTGTCAGGGGCCAATGTTGCCAGCTCAATTTTTTTTATTGTCCATAATGAGTTACAACATTTAGTGGGCAAACAATGAGTTGTTATCCCCAATTTCCCATTGCCCCACTCCCCATCCCCAGTCAGCTGGATATCCTCCTCCGTGGGCTGTCTGGATCAGTCCTTGTGACAGGGGACCATGGATAGCCCAGTCTTCAGCCGGGTTCTCATGACCCAAGTCTGTTGTTACTGAGGGGGGCCATGCCTCTGGCCAGTCTCCCCCACCACGGCTCTCACAATCTTTCCTCCCCCTCTTCTGCTCAGTCCCCTGAGTCGTGGTGGGTGAGTATTAAGGCTGCTTTAAGGTTGTGAGCTTAGGGGTCTTTGTGTCGAAAATCCTTGGTTTCTGTCTCACTGGCTTATCCTGTGTTGATTGAATGGCTGTGGCTGTGGGTCCCTTGTTCATCCCGTCATTCTCTGGGGTTCCATTTGGATCCTCCCCCGTATGACTGTGGTGGCTCCTCTCTTGCCAGGATCTCAGCTATCGGCCTACGGTCGGTTGGTAGGGTTAGATGGGCCCCAGCTCTCTCAGCAAGCTCAATTTTAATAAAACACCTGAGCCTATGGGGCCATACATAGACTATCACATTCAAATTACCACAATCCCTTTGAGAAAATATAAGCCATGAGATTCATGATATTTTAAAAGCAGCTCAGCAGATACAACCTGGACACAGAAATGTAAGCTTAGATAGGCAGCTTTGGAAGAGAAGAAGAAAATATAAGAAGGTAGAATGTAAATGATAGAGATAAAACATAATAGACATTAAAAATTCCCTTGACAGATCTCTCAAAAAGCAGGGTGAAAAGAGAAAGAACCAGTGCGTTTAAAGTTCAATAGAAGTGACCGAAGTTGAAACACAAAGAGGACAGAAGAAAAAAAGGAAGAAAAAGAATGGGAAGGAGGGAATGAAGAAAATGAAACAGAAGAGCATCTTCAAACTGTAAGCTGTAAAGTGGATGTGTAGTTGGAATTCCAAAAGAGAGAAAAAAAACAATATATGAAAAGAACAAGACAGGATTCAGTCAAAGCTCTTGAATACCCACGCCAGGCCTGAGGTAGGATCCCGTTGCTGGAAAAACTATGGAAAGCCATCGATCAACATCAAGAGACCCTGCAAGATCCAGATTGGTAACCAGCCCCAAGATGGTGGTTAGTGCAGTGGGGAAGCTGGTCAACGACAGCTGGAGTAAACAGAGACCACTGACATGAAACGATGTCTGCCACCAGGAGTAGACTGAACACACTTCCTACTGGGAGAGAACAGCAAACCAAGAAAGGAGCACTTGTGCAATGGAGGCGCCAAAGCCTGGGGGAGGCAATCAACAGCTTTTAATTCCACCAAGTAATCCACTCAGTGACGGGGAGCCCTTAACTG
>PVHP010038030.1:0-17077 GCA_004024765.1 Zapus hudsonius | reverse complement strand
AAAGGGAGCTTTTCTGTTATCTTTTCTTGGACTGCTTATCTAACTAAATAGTAAAAGCTCTGTGAACTTTCTGACACATGGTTTTCCCCACACTGGTGGCAAGAAAACTTTATGACTTCCCACATCCAATTTCCCCATCCAACTCCCCTTTTCCTGATCTACTGAATTAGAATAAATGTGTAACTAAAATTTAATTCTGTCCCTGTGTACAATTCTTTGGCATTAGAGGACAAGAACTCGGAGTAGGAGGAGGGGGAGGGAGGATTCCAAAACTCCCCCCCCCCACGTTGCTTACTATCAATTAGCAGCAACCCGTATCAATAGTAGTTGCTTTCACCCTAGGGCTTTTCCAGACATACATTTTTGACAAGGTTTTCAGTACCAAGCATAAATTCCTTCCTATGAAATGGGGCTTAAATCCAATCAGAGAACAGTTAGTTACCCTTGCAATAGTAACACCACTATTGTACGTGTGGGAACATCCTGCCTGGCTGGTCAGGTGTATAGCTATCAAGGTCTCATTTTATTGTTTTGTATGTTGTATTTCATGTGTGTGTGTATGTGTGTGTGTGTGTGTGTGTGTGTGTGTGTGTGTGTGTGTGTGTGTTTGTACAGAGACCAGAGGTGGTTGTCAGGTGTCCTCTATTGCTCTTTTGCCTTATTTCCCTAAAACAGAGTCACCTCACTGAAACTGGCTGACCAGGGATAACCAGTTATCCTCCTGTCTCTGCCTCTTTCTGAGGTCCGAGTTACAGGCATGGATGTCTTGTGTGACTTTTTCCATGGGAGTTGGGGGTCAAATTCAATTCCTCATGATTGCACATCAAGCACTTTTAAACATTGAGCCATCTTTCCAGTTCTATGTGATACTGACTATTTGTGGAAAATAATATTTGGGGGGGGGAAGAAGTACTAACTTGTTCTCATACATGTGCAAAATAAAGGAATAAACTAGAGTGGTGGGGCTGGAGCCATGGTTCAGTGGGTAAAGGTACTTTCTTGCAAAGCCTGAAAGCCTTGGTTTGATTCTCCAGTACCCACATAAAGCCAGATTCACATGTATCTGGAGTTTGCAGTGGCAGAAATCCCTGGTGTGTCTCCTCCCTCCTTCCCTCTCCCTCTCCCTCCCTCTCTCTCTCTCTCTCTCTCTCTCTCTCTCTCTCTCTCTCTCTCTCTCTCTCTCTCTCTCTCTCTCTCTCCAGATAAAACATATTACAAAACAAACTAGAGTGGAGATGATGCAGATGGTGAAAACCAGTTAAGATTGAAGTAAACTTAAAATGTGGAAATTCTAGCATTTGTTGACAATGAATGTAATTGTGAGGTGACTTAGGCTATTGACAAGAAACACAGCTTAGTTGGGTAATTTGAACAAGAGGCCTTTGACAAAGATGAAGGAAGACTGTAGGAATATCAAAAGGGAAAGATTTGGAATGCCATGCTAATGTGTAGCAGAAGTCACCACTCCCTTAAACTTTAAAGCAAAGAAAAGGGAGAGAGGGTATCACATAACTGAGACACAAATTAAAAACTCCCTGCATTTGTAATCCTCTCTACATAATCCATATGGTGCTCCCTATGGAACTATATATATGAAGAAGAAGAAATCTTGATGGGACATTTTAAGCTAGCCATTAGAAAAAAATTAATTAAAATCCGTAAGTATTTGACAAGGAGAAAAGGTGAATATTGCTATTTACTGGAATGAGGGCTGGAGAGGGGGATAAGGGAAAGAAGAGTTTTGTTTTATTTATATCAGGTATAGACTATCCAAGTAAGAATTAAGAAAAAGGAAGAAATGTGTTGGCTATTGTATATACATATAAGATTATGCTTAAATTATGATTGTACATAGCTCAATAAAGATGGTCATTGACTTAAGAGAAGACTGGGTCATTTTACTTGTATTCAGTAGAGAACAACTGCAATTTAATTAAAATGAATAAAACATGACTTGAAGATAAATAAAAGAAAGGCTCACATTAAAATGAACTGAAAGTTTTGAATAGATATCAAGGAAAATGTATTAATATTGTCATACCAATGTCCATTGGCTGCCACACACAACCAATGTATACATTATGAATAAGCACTTTTAATATTTGCTGAATTTCTATAAACTATGAGTTTGATTTGGACTCAGGTTAACAAAGTCTTGCAAATTTATCTAATATATGAAATAAACATTTTAATTATGTCACTATTAGTTCCTTATATTTACTGTGTTTGAAGTAATAAAATTTCATAGAGCCAATAATGTCTTCTCAGTAAATACAAACCAAACAGGGAAATTTTTATTAAAGACAGTATTGTCCACTTACAGATCCAAAGCAATCTCATACATTTAATTAATTGTTACTTAGTCATCCATTTACTGTATGTGAAACTCAGGCATCATCCACCTGGAACAAAAAGTTATTTATAACAGTGATTACCAACATGTATTTCTTTATACACATGCATAAGCACTATGATACAATTAAAAAGAATAAAGCAGGACAAAAATCCTAAACGACATCTAAAATATTATTAACAATAAAACCAGACTAGGGCTGGTGAGATAACTTAATGTAGGTAAAGTTCTTGCCTTGAAAGAATGAGGCCCTGAGTTCCTATTCCTATTATTATCTGTCTTAAAACATTGGGTGTTGTGGCACATACCCACAGCGTTGAGGATGCAGAGACAGGAGGATCTCAAAGAAAGACCCTATTTAAAAGGAGATGGAGAGTGTTTATAATGATAATACCTTAGGCTTTATCCTCTGGCCTCCACAAGCACACCCACATAATTCACTCCCAGATGTATTAACATGGATAAATACATGCACACATGCATAAGCACACACATTAAAAACTATATTTTTATTTTCTGAAATTGAAATTTCAAAATATTTATAACTGTGTAATGCATGTACACAAACTGTAAGGGAAGTTTGCAGGAAAAAGAACAGAACAAATAAACAAGCAGAAAGCTACAGTAGCCAGTGTATTATTCATACATTCTTAGAAGCCAACAGCATGAATTGTACTTGGATACAAATATAGAACCATAGCCAGATTAGGATCATGAATTTCATATTGAACATATGGCAAGTTTGTTGAAACATATGATACACTAATCTACATTTGTGGAAAATACTCGTATCTGTTCTGTACTTTCATATGGGAGGCCCTATGAGAAAGTTTGTGTGTTAAAAAATCACACAATAATAATCTGATGCAATATAGGAAGCTTGTCTATTCAAACAGAACTCACAAACATTGTCTAATAAATAATTCTAAGTCTGAAAGGAAATAAGAGAATTGTCTAGTGCCTTTAGAAGCTAATGCATTGCAATTTAATAAAATACTAATATTTTTACCTTTAGTAAATAGCATTATGTTTGTGTTGGGTTATGTGTGTAATAACATTAGTTTTCCTTTATAATGGGGGTTAAACTTGGATGAACAGTGGATAAAATTATAAAGGATCTAAAAACTTGACTGTTAAACCAAAACATATTTTCATTAAGGGATAAGAAAATTGCATTTTCTGATTTTTTTCAGGTAGGGTCTTATTCTAGCCCAGGCTGACCGGGATCTCTCTGTAGTCCCAGGCTAGCCTCAAACTCACAGCAATTCTCCTACCTTGGATTGCTCGTATTAAAGGCATGCACCAACATGTCTGGCCTGTATTTTCATTCATAATGATAAAGCAATAGCTACAGTGGTATTAGCTGTAAATATGACTTTTTCAACAATAAAAATTATGGATATTTCTATACCATATTATAGCTCTTATAGATCTCTTAAAATATGTTTTATGGCTACAATGATTTCAAAATTGCTATAGTTATTAAACTTGCCAGTAGATATTGTTATAAACAGCATTAATAATAAATTATCCTCATTTAAAAAATTTACTAGTGATAAATTCAGAGTAATTTAAGTGATTTCCTCTTTTATTCTTAAATACTTCAATCTATACATTTAACAGTACTATTTTTAGAAGTCTAAGGCATCTGAAAAAGATCAGAGAGCTTTATTTTAAAACACTTTAACTATATTCAAAACTTTAAAAACAACATGGGGTTGTAGAAAACAATATCTGACAATAGGCTAGTTATGACCTTAATCTAAGATTTTGTTTAATTTCAAATGCAAAATTTTGACAATAATTTGAATTACTATTATTAGTAACACATTAGAGATCACATTTCAGCTACTACAGAGTTTTTCATGCATTCTGGAATATTAGATACTTAGAAAGTGTAAACAACAGTAGATTAGCTATATGAGAAATTGAAATAATGGGATAAAGTTAAGGTTTTTATCCAAAAATTACAAAAGAAAAATGTATGTCTTTCTTTCCTTTCCTTCTTTTTCTCTCTTTCTTTCTTGCTTTTTATTTAAACTTATTTTACTTTTTATTGACAATTTCCATAAGTAAAAACAATATACCATGATCATAATCTTCTCACATCACCTTCCATTTTACCTCTCCCAAATCATTCCTCCATTGAATACCTTCTTCTTTCCATCTATTCTCTCTTCTGTTTTGATGTCATAATTTTTTCCTGCTATTATGCAGGTCTTGTATAGATAGCATCAGCAACTCTGAGGCCATGAATATCAAGGCCACTTTGTGTCTGGAAAACAGTACTATAACACTCCTCCCCTTCCTTTGGCTCTTACATTCTTTGCACCAACTATTTTTCAATGGTTTCTGAACCTTAGAGGATGTGATAGAGATGTCCCACTTCTCAGCACTTTGATGACGTTTCAGCCACTCCAGTGTTCACTGCCATCTGAAGAAAGAAGATTCTCTAACCAAAACTGAGAGTAGCATTAATATATTGGCATAATGATAATTGTTTAGAACACAATTTGGTTCTAAATAATATATGCATTTAGCCAGACAACAGTAGTAGTTTTCCCCTTAGGGCTTATGACCTCCCAACTTATAAGCATTTCATTAGGTTTTCAGTACAAGGTATGAATTCCCTCCTGTGCAGCAGACCTCATGTCCAATCAGAAAGGAGTTGGTATTCTCCCTAACAGATATACCACCATTGTACCAGTTGGTACATTTGTCCTGGCCATAAAGCTTGAAAGGTCCACTACTGGTTAAGACTATTGATGATTTTTCTCCCTCAAGAGGCTGCATTGGTCTTTTCAGTATCCTGATAGTAGTCAGCATGGAGGAGGCTTCCACCTCAGCTGTAACTTGATTTCTCAGTGTCTTGAAGCCTAAGCATGTGGAATGTTCAGCAATAGGGTCTTAGCATTTAGTTATGGAGGAAAACTAAACATTACAATGACCTGTAATGCTTTAAGGGTATCAGGGCCTTCCTGGACAATGACTCACTGGACATTATCCCAGGCACTGAAATTTTTCTAATAACAATCTATGGCTTAAACTTATCTGCTTTTACAAGATACTTCTGACCAAACTCTCATTTTTAGCATAAATATTGTTATCTAGTGAAGTAGCTTTCCATGTGATTTATTTGTAATGTCTTAAATTTTGATTAACCCTCCTCCCACCATTTTCTCTCCTCACTCATCTCCCCTTAGATTATTGCATTCCCAGTAATCTGATCCTCTAGTTAGATATCTAGAATATAAACCCTTCCTTCACTCATAGCCCCTTTCTAGTTTTATGAGCTCTGATACTGATTTTCACTCCAACTCACATAAAAATCTAAACATTTGAAGCTAGGATCCACATATGAATGTGCACATACAGTGCCTTTCTTCTTTTATTTCTTTCTGTCTTTTCATTCTTTTTTCTTCACTTTCCTTTTCCCTTCCCTTTCCTATCAAGTCTCATAGACGAGGCTGAACTTGAATTTGTGATCCTACTGTGTCTTCCTTCATAGTGTAGGATTACAGGTGTCCATTACTATGCCTGGCATCAGTGACAACACTTTCAACAGTGTCAGCATATATTGAGTAAGCTAATGTATATTAACACATACACACATTACTAAAGTTTTCATCGTCTCATCATTCAAATGCCAGTTTTCCTAGAAATAATTTCAGGGACATTTCCTAAAGAAAGATTTTTCATACAACTTTGACAGTACAAGTTATAAAATTGACATTTTCATCTTCAGCTTCTATACATGAAATTGATGAATATTTAAAAATTTTGTACTTAAAGTTGTTATTGTAATATGTTAAGCTGGCAGTTGTTAGGAAAATGCAAATTGGCTTCATACATTTTTGACATAGTTCATTAGAGGGAGTTATTCTTACAAAAGAATTTTTTCCACTTGTTTTTCAGTAACTGTTTTTTTTTCTTTAATCTTATTGGCCAGTAGGTATGGCAGCCCTAAGAAAGACAGAAGTGCTTTCCATGGATAATAGTAACCAGAACTTTCAGAAGTATCAGAAAAATGGCCCATATTATCATTTTATTTAAACATTATTTTTAATATCACAAATTGTGTCCACTTGAGAATGGAGATTATGGTGAAAGTATATTGAAGGTTAAAAAACAGGAATGCAAGAAATTGAAAATAGGAAAGAAGGCAGAGCACCTATTGAATGCACATTAGGGCAGTTGCCAATTCTAATGCTGGTGAAGACTGAGACTAGGCAGAAATTACTAACTGAGAGATATTATCACCCAATAAGTTTGCACAAAAGAAATCTGAAATAAACACTATTAAAGGAAAGTAAAACAAAATCTGAAACACTGAGCGAAATGATGACTGGAAAATTAAGCTACAGCAGAAAAGCATAATAAAATGAGTCAGATTTTAATGTACATTTGTCTGCCTTTAAATAGGATTTGCATAATCTTCCCTAAATAGTTGATCTAAAGATCTTTGGGAGCTAGTACATTGAGCAAGCTATAGGTCAATTTATCTAGAAGTAAAGAATAAGTATTGTAACATAAATACCTTTAGCTAACCTCAGAGACACTGTGTCTGCCATTAACTAATTTTCAAACCAAACTCTCCTATTCCTATTATGATTTCATTATAAAAGTAGCTAATGAGGATTAATATTATAAAGTCAATTATTTTTTCTCTAAACCAGCAATAAAAAAGCTGAATGTAAAATTATAAGCACAATATTACTTGTATTGGTATAAAAAATGAAAACCTTACATCCTATCTAAATACTTGCATGTGGTAAACTGCAAAATATGTATAGATGTAATCCAAACAGAAATAAAAAATGGAAACTTATTGTAT
The DNA here is from genome assembly GCA_004024765.1 of Zapus hudsonius. Classification (NCBI taxonomy): domain Eukaryota; kingdom Metazoa; phylum Chordata; class Mammalia; order Rodentia; family Dipodidae; genus Zapus; species Zapus hudsonius. Next base: position 9,890 of record PVHP010038030.1, on the reverse strand, counting down.
AGTCATGGATAGTAATACTAAATATTGTCAAAGGGGGTGAGTTCTTACCAAGCTGATCTGTAGAACTGTCACAATCACAACCCAAATCCAGGCAGGACATTTTTGTGGATATAAAAAAAATGGATCCTGAAGTTTATATGGCAAAACAAAACTGTATGATAGTAAAAAAAATATTTAAGAAAGACAAAGTTAGAGTCTTGAACTTATCAGACCTCAGAAATTATTAAAAACCTATAGTAATCAAGACAGTGAAGCATTAGCAGGACAGACAAATGGACCCATATGAATATTGTCAACTAAATTTCTCTATAGGATCAATGACAAAACAATGGATAAAAGATGCTCATTTCAAAAAAAATGATTTTGAAATAACTGGATACCTATAAGCAAAAATATACTTCCAATACATTCACAAAATTAAACTCATTTCAGACCCAAATTTAATATCCAAAACACCAGAACTACTAGAAAGTCATATAGTAGAACCTGGAGAAACCAAGGCTTGTACCAACTACTTTTGTATAATACTAAAGACAAAAACTTTGTAAACAAAATAATTGTCAAGCTGGAGTTGACTAATATTCAGAATATTTGCTCTGAAAAAGACAATATCAAGATAATAAAAATCAACTAGATAATACTATAAGAAAAAAATTTACAAAAGAATCTGATAAAATAATGTTATTTGAAATATATAAAGAACTCTTAAAACTCACCCATGAGTTAAAATCATTCATGATGTACAGTTGGAAATTAAGTACATTAAAATACTCTATACATCATATGTCATCTTGGAAATGCAAATTAAAATGCCAATGAGATAGCATCATACACCTTTAGAATAGCTATAATTCAGAACAGCAAAATCAAATGCTGACAAGATGTAAAGCAAAGAAACACTTATTAATTGCTGGTGATAATGCAAAATGGTATAAACACTTTGAAAGTATGATTATTTATAGTGAAAGTCAATATATCCTTACATTATGATACAATTTCATTTTTCTACCCAGAGCAGTTGAAAATTTAAAGGTCCACACAAAAACCACATATAGCCCCTTTTCTATACTGATAAAACTTGGGGAAGAGTCTGAGATGTACATCAGTCAGTGTATAAGTAAACTTAGATTCATCTACGTAGTGGAATATGATTCAGCTCTAAAAATAAATGAGTTAACAAACAATGAAAATACCTTGGAAACTTCAATGTATATTATTAAGTGAAAAAAGAAGCTGGTCTGAAAAGGCTTCATACTGTATGGTTCCAACTATTTGACAGTTTGTAAATGACAAAACTATATATAGTGATAAGATGGGTGGTTTCCAGGGTTGGATAAATGATGAACTTTTAGGGCAGTAAAACTACTATAACATTTCCCAAAGCAATAAATTCAAGAATTCAAAGAATCAAATAGAAAAACATCCAATCTGCTCAAATTGTCTTTGATAAAGCCAGAAGCTTTCGGGTGAAAAAAAGAAAAAAAGAAATTTAAAAGTTCCTATGAATATCAAAAGTTGCACTTCCAGCTGCTAAGGTTCAGGAACAATAGCTCTCTCTCTCTCTCTCTCTCTCTCTCTCTCTCTCTCTCTCTCTCTCTCTCTCTCTCTCTCTCTCAAATGGTGTATTTTCAAATATGAAAGTCCATTATGCCAGCCTTCAAGTATTTTGGAATCAAAGTAAATGTTGGTCTGTGACCACATTAGAAAGTAAAGTTTGTTTATTTATTTATTTATTTATTTATTTATTTATTTATTTATTTATGTTTTTATTTATTTAGAGTAGATTCCTTGTAGAATGATTCCTTCAGGCTTTGATGCAAGTGATAGTTGGGTGATGTCCCCTGTTAGAGAAAAACTGAACAGACACTCACAGAAAGTCCACACCTGCTGTAACTGCATTCTGTGCTCACTGGTCACTTTAATTGCACAGCTCTGGTAGTCACTGGAGAAAGCTCATCTTAACCACAAAATTATTTATTTTAAGTACTATTATTTTGGAAATAACAGTATGGTAGGATTTTATTATCAAACATTACTTGTGAAGGTTTATAGACTTAAAGACATGTAAAAAATGTTAAAATCTGACTGCATGATTCCTCCATTTTAGATACCTTTCTTAATATTCTTTTCCTGCACTTCTTCACTTAGTTTTAATAATACTCAGAAAGTACTATTCCTAGCAGAATTTGTGGGCTTGGTGTGTAGCTAAGTGCTGTGGAAATGCTTACCTGGAATGCATGAGGATTGGTTAAATCCCCAGCATTAAAAATATCAATTAACATAATTTTACTGCTAAAAAAACTGATTACTGGAGAACAGAAGTAACTGGTCCAAAGCCATATAATTAATAGTAAACTAGGAATTGAACAAGAGACCATATGATTCCAAAATTTTACTTTTTCTTTAATAGCTTATGACTCTGTCAGAAAAATATTTCTTCACCATTGTGTATTTTGTATTTAATTTGGTTATGTACCTTTCTGTTAATAATGGAATGAAAATATGATTTGAAGGATAAAGACTCACTATTTCAAACAATGAGAACATTTATGCTATTTATTGAACCCCTAGCTCACATATTGGCTTGAGCATTGTCTGTTTGTATGTTTTTATTTTTTCTATTTTTTACATAAATATATTCATAGAAAAATATGTTTGGTGTTCAGAGTATCTCCACCACATAGAATCGACATGGTATTAAAGTGTCAAAATGTTACATCAAGCTGTAAAGACATTAGTCACCCTTCTTCAAAAGTGTGAACAATCCACTTTATTTCTACCTGCTTGGGTTACCCCTATTGACCTCCACCTGGCAAATTTCAGAGTGACAATTTGGAGATAGAGAAAGTAACCAAAGACACTTGAACACTTCCCATAGTACTAGTTCTTAAGAAACTGTGAGAAATATATAAAGAATACAGTTGAAGCCTGCAGTAGGAGGTAGAGATTATTTTTATGAGGTTCAAATGTAAGTAGTCCAGGACACTAGATTGTGATGAAATTTCCAGATGCTTGTTAAAAACACATATTATCTCTGTGGTTACATGCATTGGTCAGCTCAGCTGGACAAGTATTGCTGTTGTAGTTGAGAAAGCCAATGTCCCACTGAAAAAATTTTTTTGAAGACAGCAGGAATTTTTGTCCTGTGATCCCTGAGATTTTCAAGTGGTTGTTACTTATTGTAAAATACTGTTATCAAAGAGTGTGAAGGTTGTGAAGATAAAGGAATGGCTCTCTCATACATTCAGCATAAAGCATTTAGGGCATTCTCAGATAACACAGATTTAAAGACTTCTGGGGATTTCTGGTGTCTGTGAAACCAACATTTTGGGGAAAAATATGCTAGTCAAGTGTCACTAATTAGAGAAAACTTCCTGTAGATTTCCTGATGGCCATCTGGAGATTTTTGACCTTTCTCTTTAAGAGTAAGCATAGGCAGAACCATTAGTCAGATAAAAACATTTTCACCATAGATTGTTGACCGTATACCTGTACTATTTGGCTGTTAAAATTTTCAAGAAGTGCAAAATGATCTTCTCTCTTGCCTAGCAGGAACAGGCTTGTAAACATAAATGCCTGATGGGTTTCAAGGTAACATGTAGCATTCTATGATTTCTTTCACAGCCTTACTGTACATAGGCAGTCCAACAAAGTAATGTAATTAAATAATTAACATGTCATTTTATGGCTTCACCTTTTAGAGTCAAATTTTTCAGCAGTTTAAAAAAATCAGTTCTTGAGGGGCGGAGCATGATGGTGGACGAGTAACAGCCTCGCCAGGACTCTCTCCATAAAGGTTTGATTTTCCAGCTGGGATTCAAACCCTGAACCCCAGCCTGAACTGAACCCAGGCCCTCTCTCCCCCCAACTCCTGTGCCAGGGCAGACAGGGTTCCCGAGGGGCTCTCTGCTCCACAGAGGAGTGGAGAGCCAACCCATCCCCCACCCCAAGCTCCTACCATTGTAGACTCCTGGCTGCCGACTGAGCACCTTGCCCTCATGGGGCCGCCTCCCTCCAGCGCCCAATCAGGCGCACATCTCTCTGTGAACCTCCCCTCCAACACACACACACACACACACACACACACACACACACAGGCAGATGCGCTTCTAGGGCAAACTGACCTAGCTTGTCTGGAACCCCAATCAGGCGCAGCTGCGGGGCCAGGCTTTGGCAGATACCCAGGAACTGCTGCCACTGCTGAGATGGCAGAGGCCAGTTAAGGCTGGGTCCACACACCACTACTGGGAGGGCACAGGGGACTTTGGTGGGCACCAGGGACCCTGGGCCAGTGAAGGGAGGACACAGGTAAGAGAGCTGAACAGCACTCCCCAGGGTGCCTGACTCCCACTCCCCTACCTGGATATGGTCAGAAACCAACAACAACAACAACAAAAAAAAAACCAGAGAAATCAAAGAAGACACTCCCCAACTCAGGGCCCCTAGTCCCACTATGGAATACGATGGTGGCAAGGAAGTAGAGGTAGCAAATATACAATCCCAAAGAGAGAATAATATGACTCCTGACCACAACTGCAATTCAAACATGAAGCAGTTGATAGCTGCTATGGAAATTCTGAGAAAAGACATGAATGAGATGAAGCTTACCAAGTCAAGCATAGACTACAGACTGAATTTAATGGAGAGAAATATGAATGAATTCAGAAACACATTAAGTGAATTGACGATAAGTCAACTAAGGGAAGAGATAGACAATCAATTAATTAAATTTGATGAGGACAAAAGAAAACTTAAAAAAGATTTTCAGGAATCCCAAGCCAAAAAAAAATAGACTGGAAATTGGATCTCACCAAAGAATTAGAGACTACAAACAAAATTATAGCAGAAACCAAAAATGAAGTGGAGTTGTTAAAAACCTGCCTTGAATCAATCAATTCCAGAGTTGACAATTTGGAGGACAGACTCTCTGAAGCTGAGGACAAAACAGAAGGAATTAATAAGGATGTCATAGGTTTCAATAAATTCAAGAAATCAAGTGAGCAAAAATGAGGGATCTATGGGATACCATAAAGAGACCCAATATTAGAGTCATGGGGATCCCAGAGGGAGAAGAAGCCCAGGCTAAGGGCATAGGAAATATATTCACCATAATTATTCAAGAAAACTTTCCAAATCTAACAAGAGAAAGCCCACTCAACTTTCAAGGGGCCCAGAGGACTCCAAACAGACAGGACATGAAGAGGAACTCCCCAAGACACATCTTAATTAAGATGCCTAACGTAGAAAGCAAAGAGAAAATACTCAAAGCCGCTAGAGAAAAGCAAACCGTAACTTACAAAGGAAAAGCCATCAGACTTACCTCAAACTTCTCATTAGAAACTATGAAAGCAAGAAGGGCTTGGAATAATGCTTTTCAGGGCCTAAAGAAGTATGGCTTTCAACCTAGACTACTGTGCACAGCAAAGATAGACCTCTTAATAGATGGAGAAGTGAAAGTGTTCCTTGAAGTAAATCAGCTCTATGACGATTTGAAAACAAAGCCAAAATTTCAGAAGATCCTGCAAGAGATATCCCACACAGAAGAATCAATAAATCTATCTCAGAAGAGTACCAGAAATCAGACAGGACAATCATAATCAGTGTGCTAATAACGGCAGCACAGATAACAACCCCCATTAACCCTTCATCATGGCAGGGCTTAAAGCAAACCTCACTGTTATATCACTGAATATAAATGTAGTTAACTCCCCTATAAAAAGACACAGACTTACAGGGTGGATCAGAAAAATGGACCCTTCCATCTGCTGCCTTCAGCAAGCACACTTTAATTCTAAAGACAGTAATCTCCTTAGAGTAAAAGGATGGAAAACAGTTTATGAGGCTTGTGGAAGTAAAAAGCAAGCAGGTGTGGCTACATTAATCTCTGACAAAATAGACTTTACACCAAAATCAGTTAAAAAGGATAATGATGGTCACTTCTTACTCATCAAAGGAATGATCCAACAGGCAGATATCACCATCATAAACATATATGGACCAAATTTGGGTGCAACACAGTTCATAAAGGAAATCCTACTCAAAAATAAAGAAGAAATAGATTTTAATTCCATCCTAGTAGGAGACTTTAATACACCTCTATCATCTCTAGACAGATCAACCAAACAGAAGATCAGCAAGGTCATAACGGAGCTTAATAACACCATTGACCAGCGGGGGATAACAGATATTTACAGAACCTTCTACCCCAAAGACACAGAATATACATTCTTCTCAGCAGCGCATGGGACTTATTCTAAAATTGATCACATCTTAGGACACAAATTTTCCCTAAACAAATTCAGGAAGATTGATGTAGTTCCTTGCTTCATATCAGACCACAGTGCATTAAAGGTAGAAGTTAACAGTGGAACAGAATCCAGAAAATACACAAAGTACTGGCGCCTGAATAATTCGCTCCTAAAAAATGATTGGGTCATCCAAGAAATAAAACAGGAAATTCAGAATTTCCTAGTAATAAATGATGACGATAACACAACTTATCCGAACTTGTGGGACACAATGAAGGTAGTCCTGAGGGGAAAGTTCATTGCACTAAATGCCTTCATATCAAAGACAGAGAGGTCTCAAATCAATCGCTTAACCTCCCACCTAAGATCATTGGAACAGACGGAAAAAGCGAACCTGAGGAGCGCAAGACGGAAGGAAATAATTAAAATCAGAGCTGAGATTAATGAATTGGAAATGAAATCAATTTTAAAAAATAGATAAATCAAAGAGTTGGTTCTTGGAAAAAGTTAATAAGATTGAAAGATCCCTGGCCAATCTAATAAAATGAAGAAATGAGAAAGCCCAAACCAATAAAATCAGAAAAGACAATGGTGAGATCACAAGAGATCCTGAAGACATTGGAAGAATCATCAGGTCATACTTCCAAAACCTCTACTCCACAAAATTAGAGAACCTGGAAGAAATGGATAAGTTTTTGGACACTTACCAACTGCTAAAGCTTAACCCAGAGTAGAAAAAAGCACTAAATAAACCTATCACATCCGTGGAGATTAAAGATATAATCGAAAACCTTCCAAAAAGGAAAAGCCCAGGACCAGATGGTTTCTCAGCTGAATTCAACCAAGCCTTCATCACAGAGATAAAACCACTCTTTCTGAAACTTGTTAGAAACATAGAAAAAGAGGGAAGGCTTCCAAACACCTTCTATGAAGCTACCATTGCCCTAATCCCCAAACCAGGCAAGGATGCAACAAGAAAAGAGAATTACAGACCCATATCTCTGATGAACTTAGATGCAAAAATCCTGAACAAAGTCCTAGCAAACTGGATACAACGCTACATCAAAAATATTATCCACCCTGACCAATTTGGCTTTATCTCAGAGATGCAGAGATGGTATAATATACACAAGTCGATAAATGCAATACATCACATTAATCGGCTCAAACACAAAAACCACATGATTATCTCAATAGATGCAGAGAAGGCCTTTGACAAAATTCAACACCACTTCATATTCAAAGCTCTTGAAATAATAGGCATAGATGGCTTTTATCACAATTTAATAAAGTCAATTCACAAAACTCCTAAAGCACGAATCATTCTCAATAGGGAATGGCTCAAGGAGTTCCCACTCAATTCAAGAACAAGACAGGGTTGCCCACTCTCACCCCTGCTCTTTAACATAGTTCTTGAAGTTCTAGACCAAGTAATAAGACAAGAGAAAGACATAAAAGGAATACAAATCGAAAAGGAAGAAATTAAAATATCCCTCTTCGCAGATGACATGATTCTTTATATATCAGACTCAAAGAATAGTATCAGTAACCTCTTGAAGGTGATTAATGCCTTCAGCAACGTGGCAGAATACAAAATTAACACACAAAAATCAGTAGCCTTTCTATATGCAGAGGACAAGCAGACAGAAAAAGACATCAGAGAGACTATCCCATTTTCTATAGCTTCAAAGAAAATCATATACCTTGGAATATCACTAACCAATGTTGTAAAGGACTTATATAAGGAAAATATTGAAACACTCAAGAAGGAAATAGAGGAGGATGTGAGAAAATGAAAGATATTGCATGCTCATGGTTAGGGAGAATCAACATAGTAAAAATGAAATTCCTGCCAAAAGCGATTTAGAGATTCAATGCCATGCCAATAAAAATCCCAACCTCTTTCTTCACAGACATAGAAAATTAACCTCTAAATTTATTTGGAAGGGCAAAAGACCTCAGATAGCCAAAACTATTCTAAGTAAAAAAAGTCTTAATCAGGAGGTATCACCATGCCTGACTTCAAAACATACTACAAAGCCATAGTAACTAAAACAGCATGGTACTGGCATAAAAACAGACAGTCAGATCAATGGAACAGAATTGAAGACCCAGCTTTAAATAGAAGTAACTTCAGTTATTTTGTTTTTGACAAGAGGGCCAACAATGTACGCAGGGCCAAAAATAGCATCTTCAACAAATGGTGCTGGACGAATTGGATAAACACGTGTAAAAAAATGAAAATAGACCCACTCTTTTCACCGTGCACAAAAATCCACTCCAAATGGATCAGAAATCTCAATATAAATCCTGTAATCCTGAACATCCTGGAAGAAAAAATAGGAGGAACTCTACACAAAATAGGAGTGGGAAAAATTTCCTGAACAAATCTCCAGCATCCCAGGAAATGCAACAATCACTCAACCAATGGGACCTGATGAGGCTCAAAAGCTTCTATACAGACAAACAAACCATACTCAGAGCAAATAGACCCCCATCAAACTGGGGGACCATCTTTACCAGCTATAACTCAGACAAAGGCCTAATCTCCAGATCTTACAGAGAACTCAAAAAAAAAAAAAGATAATAAAATCTCAAACAGCCCCCTCACAAAATGAGGCACTGATCTCAACAGTGAATTCAAAGAGGAGGAAACACAAATTACCTTGACTCATCTAAGAGAGTTCTCAGCATCCTTAAGCATCAGGGAAATGCAAATAAAAACCACAATGAGATACCATCTTACCCCTGTCAGAATGGCAATCATAAAGAAAACCAAACACAATCATTGCTGGCGAGGATGCGGGAAAAAGGGATCCTCATTCACTGCTGGTGTGATTGCAAACTTGTTCAACTGTTATGGAAAGCTGTGTGGAGACTCCTAGACAGAATGGACATAGAACTACCGATGGACCCAGGTATCCCACTACTAGGCATCTACCCGCAAAATGCCACATCTTGATGCAGAAAATTTTTTTTAATTTAAATATAAATTTATTGTCCATAATGAGTTACATTATTTAGTGGGCAAACCATGAGTTGTTATCCCAACTTCCCCAAATTCCCCCCCTCTCCCTCCCTGATCAGTTGGATATCCTTCTCCGTGGGCTGTCTGTATTAGTCCTTGTGGCAAGGGATCCTGGATATCCTAGTACTCAGCCTGGTCTTCCTGGCCCAAGTGTGTTATTACTGATGGGTGCCATGCCTCTGGACCATCTCCCCCACCACGGCTCTCACAATCTTTCCGCTCCCTCTTCCGCTCAGTTCCCTGAGTTGTGGTGGGTGAGTATTAAGGCTGCCTTAATGTTGGGAGTTTAGGGGTCCTTGTGTCGAAAATCCTTGGTTTCTGTCTCATTGGTCTATCCTGTGTTGATTGAATGGCTGTGGTTATAGGTCCATTGTTCATCTGTCATTGTCTGATGGCTTCCCTATGGATCCTCCCTGATATGACTGTGGTGGCTCCTCTCTTGCCAGGATCTGGGTCATCGGCCTACGGTGGGTTGGTAGGGTTAGATGGGCCACAGCTCTCTCGTTGCATCCTGAAAAACACAAACACATTTGGCTTATCCTGAGTTGGTTGAATGGCTGTGGCTATGGATCCCTTGTTCATCCCGACCTTCTCTGCAGGGTTCCATATGGATC
>PVHP010038029.1:6092-17177 GCA_004024765.1 Zapus hudsonius | reverse complement strand
AAAAAAAAAAAAAAAAAAAATAGGCTCAATATATAGCTCAGTGATAAGAGCACTTGCCTAGCATGCTCTAGATCCTGAGTTTCACCCACAAACCAGAAAAAGTATTAACTATTAGTAAATGTAAAATAATAAAATATAATTGCGAAAAATAAACAAGATTACAAACAGAATCAATCATGTAATCTTTTTTTTTTTTTTTCGAGGTAGGGTCTCACTCTAGCCCAGGCTGACCTGGAATTCACTATGTAGTCTCAGGGTGGCCTCAAACTCACAGTGATCCTCCTACCTCTGCCTCCCCAGTGCTGGGATTAAAGGCGTGTGCCACCACCCCGGGTTTCAATCATGTAATCTTTGTGGGAGCTCTTAGAGCTGTGCTTCCTTGGAGAAAGTGCTAACTAGTGGGCACACCCTATGCAACAGTAAGGCTACTTTTCTTTGAGGAAGCACTGTCCAATGCTCTGACAGCAATTGACACTTTGTAGAAGAGACTTTTATCTTTGTGACAGAAAGTTCTCCAGTTCTATCCAATCAGGCTATTGGCTTTTTTTTTTTTCCTAGCCAAGAGGAAAGTAATTGTGTTCTGCTCCCCCCCCCAACACCCTTTGAGACAAGAATTCTCTTTGTGTTCAAGCTGGCCTCGAACTTGCAATCCTGATTTAACCTAAATGCTGGAATTATAGTCCTATGCTGTTATACATGGCTTGACACTGTTGCTTTTTTTCAAATATTTTATTTATTCACTTTCAAGCAGAGAGAGAGAGAGAGAGAGAGAGAGAGAGAGAGAGAGAACACGAGCACAAGTGCACTAGGGCCACCACCTTGTGGGTCTGGTTTATGTGGGTACTGGGGAATTGAACCCAGGGCCTTAGGCACTGGAGGTAAGTGCATTAACCGCTGAGCCATCTCTCCAGCCCAACACTGTTGCTTTTTGAGGGCTCCACCAGTCTTCATGACAGCTCACCAGCTGTGTGTAGAGATTTTACTGGGAAGAACCTGAAGCTTTTTTTTTTTTTCTTAAATTTGCAAGGAGAGGAGAGAGTATGAGAATGGGTGCACCAGGACCTCTGACCACTGCAAACAAACTCCAGATGTATGTGCCACTCTTTTGGGGGGAGGAATTTGAGGTAGGGTCTTGCTCTAGCCCAGGCTGACGTGGAATTCACTATGTAGTCTCAGGATGGCCTCAAACTCACAACCATCCTCCTGCCTCTGCCTCCTGAGTGCTGGGATTAAAGACGTGAGCCACCACATCTGGCTCTGGAAAGACAATGGGGCTCCCACCCAAGCTAGAGTGTCCAGCAAGCAGCTCTAGGGGGAACCCCCTCACCACAGCCTGCTTCAGGGATTATTAACTCTGCCTCTCAGAAGTTAGATTCTGTTTTTGTTTTTGAGGTAGAGGCTGGCCTGGAATTCACTCTGTAGTCTCAGGTGGTCTAGAACCAACCCTTGGCGACCTTCCTGAGCGCTGGGATTAAAGTTGTGCCCACCATGCTCCTCCAAAGAAGTTAGACTTTTATTTACAGGTGGGGGCAGCCAAAGCTTAGAAGTGGGGGCTCAAAATTCTCAGTGAACTGGTCAGGGAATCTGGCCTTGCCAGTACGCCTGGGATCCTCACCAAGCCCAGCCCTGGGTCAGGTGCTTTGCATGGAGAACAAAGGATGACCATCCTCGTGGGGCTTGAAGTTTCCCTTGGAAAGTTACTATGACAGAAACTCAAGACAGGATGAAAGCCGGGCGTGGTGGCGCACGCCTTTAATCCCAGCACCTGGGAGGATCGCTGTGAGTTCGAGGCCACCCTGAGACTAGAGTGAGACCTACCCCGAAAAAACAAAACACAAAAAACCCAGGATGCTTTGGGGCCAAGAGGAGCGAGTACCCGGCCCACTGTGCGACAGCTCTGGACAGGAGCGGGCTGGGGGCGGCGGGGAGGGCTGCGCTCGGATGGCCAGCTTGGGTAGAGGTGACAGACCCACAGGAGGCGTGACCTTGGCACGGCCTTTCCTCTGTGCCTCAGTTTCCTCACCAGTAAACCGGGGTTCTCACTCCCCGGGGTGGGCGACAAAGCCAAGAGCACGCCGCCGACATTCCCTGAGTGACAAATGCTGCGGGAGGCGGCCGGGGCGGCCCGGTCTCCCGATCGCCAGCAAACGCTCCGCCACTCGCCGCTCCGAGAACCTCACGCATGCGCCAACTCGTGCCGTCACAGTCACGTGCCCCAGGCGTTCTGCACGGGGCGTGAGAGGCAAGCTCTGACTGACGGACCAGTGGACGAGTCAGCAGGAAGAGCTTCTCCTGGCGTCTGGAGAACAGGTTGTTGATTGGATAGTGCCTCAATTGGAGGCGGGCTCTTTGCCGTCTTGGTTACTATGACGCCCGGCCCCCACCCCCTCGGCTGGCCGCCATCTTGTTGTTGATCCGTACCCAGTGGGCAGCGCCGGGAGCTGGACCGAGCGGCCAGTGCGGGGCCGCTGCTGCGGGGCTCAGCCACCTGCGCTGCCTGCCAGGGGGCGGGCCGAAACCCGGAGGCCCGGGGGCCCCAGCTCCCGCGGGGGAGCAAAGGCACCGGCTGTCCGGGTCGGGCCGGTGAGTGACCCGCCCGCCGCCCGCGGGGAGGGAGGGAGGGAGGGCGGGCGGCGCGGGCCTGGCGCGGGTCGGAGCGGCGCGCGGGGTCGGGGCTTCCGAGCTCTCCCGGTGCCGGCGCGGAGGCTGGGGGCAGCCCGGGCTGGCGGGCGGGGGGCGGGCGCCTCTCACCGCTTCTCTGGGCTCTGCTGACCTGGAGTGCCGGAGAGTGTCCCCATGGCCAGCCTTGTGGTGGTTTCTCCCGGGTCCGGGGATAAACCTACTTGGTTCGTAGGTAGATCACTCCCGTGAGTGATTTTTCGGGCTGTCTGACGGCCCGAGGAGGCTGCTGTCAGGGCCCGGGGATTCTGGGAGGGCCTGACTCACGTGCTCCTCGGAATCTGCTTAAATGTCCATCGTGCTTGGATTTTATTTTGATATTATTTTTATTTATTTAGTTCACACACGCACTCTCCCTTTTGGAGCGCGTGCTTTAGGAGCATGAAGATGGTGATTTATTTTATAGCCTCGAGTATCAGATAGCTAATTAGCTTGATCAAAGTAAATTTTAGGAATATGCGAGGATGGGAAAAGCAAATGAAACTGGTCTTCATTGTTGTGGGTGGTCTTACCTGTCAAATTAACGTTTAACAGTAAAGCCAGGTGTGGTAACCTGGGAGGCTGAGGCAGGAGGATTACCATGAGTTAGAGGCCAGCTTGGACTACATAGCAAGACCCTGTCTCAAGAAACATACAAAACCCAGTACAGTACTAAATGCCGTTAATGTTTTCTTTGAGGATAGGCTCGGAGTTCCCCGGCTGAGTATGCAGGTCTACAGTGGATCTGGCTGTCAGCTCCAAAACACATTTTTACAAACTGAGAGCTACTTACCTTCTCCACACAAGTGTCTTGTATGAAGTAATACAACATGTATGGGATAATTAAGAAGTCAGGCTACTTTGTGCATTCCTGTTAGGATCATATCACTTCTAGATGTTTAATTTTGAAAGAGATTAACACTTTGGCTAGAGATCCTTTTTGGAAAGTTGATGCTGAAACCAAGAGAAGACTGCTGTCCTAAAGAAATCAGAGTGTCCCAAAACTTTAACCATCTTTATTTAATGCTTTCACTACTCGTAAATATTTATTAGTAGTGGATGGCGCTTTATTCAAGTTACCCAAAGGCAGCTAATAGCAATACTTCTGTGCTGGGCGTTTTTAAGTGCAGATGCACTAGCGAAGCTATTTGGTTATAGGCCCTCTATCTGCTTTCTTCGCTTTTGCATAATTCATCTGTAAATGTCAGCAGTTTAGAGTTTTTGGGACAAAGTCTCATTGTGTAGGCTGGCCTCCAAATCAAAATTCTTATCTTTTCAGAGTGCCAGGATTGTAGGTGTGCACCATCCATGTTCTGGTTGACAGGATTTTTTTTTTTTTCTTTAATTTGAGAGAGACAATGAATGGGCATACCAGAGCATTTTGCTGCTGCAAATGAATTTCAGATGCATGTGCCACTTTTCATTTGTCTTTATGTGGACACTGGGGATTTGAAACCAGGCCTGTAGGCTTTGCTAATCAGTGCCTTTAATCACTGTTCCATCTCTTCAGCCCAACACTTTAAAAAAAGCATACGTATAACTGGGCATGGTGGTGCACGCCTTTAATCCCAGCAGAGGTAGGAGGATTGCCATGGGTTCGAGGCTACCTTGAGACTACACAGTGAATTCCAGATCAACCTGAGCTACATTGAGACTCTACCTTGAAAAACTGAAGAGAGGGAGGGAGAGAGGGAGAGACACGTGTGTGTGAGAGAGTGAGAGAATGAATGAGAGCAAGCGAGTGTGGGCAGGCCAGGGTCTTTGCCACTGCAAATAAACTCCACATGCATGCACCACTTTCTGCATCTGGTTTATGTAGGAACTGGGACATTGAACCTGGGCTATCAGGCTTTGCAAGCAAGTGCTTTTAACTGCTGAGCACTCTCTCCAGGCCAGCCAAACACTTTTAACTATTATAAACAATAGACTAGACAGGTGATGGTGATCCTACACTGACGTCAGAAACTTATGTAGGCTTATTTGCTGACTAAACGTGGCATTCAAGGTGTTGGTGAATCCCAACCCACCTCCTTATCCCACCAACCAAATGGCTTGCTCATCATTCTTTTTTAAAATGTTTTTTTTAAAAAAAATATTTTATTCATTGTCAAGCAGAGAGATACAGAGAGAGAGAGAGAGAGAAAGAGAGAGAGAAAGAGAGAGAGAGAGAATGAGAATGCACCAGGGCCACCACCTTGTGGCTCTGGCTTATGTGGGTCTTGGGGAATTGAACCTAGGGCCTTAGGCACTGGAGGCAAGTGCTTTAACCGCTAAGCCATTTCTCCAGCCCTAAAATGTTTTGTTTTGTTTTTTTTGGTTTTTCGAGGTAGGGTCTCACTCTAGTCCAGGCTGACCTGGAATTCACTCTAGTCTCAGGCTGGCCTTGAACTCACAGCAATCCTCCTACCTCTGCCTTCCCAGTGCTGGGATTAAAGGCGAGCGCCACCACGCCCGGCCCTAAAATGTTTATTTATTGATTTGAGGGAGATAAGAGAGACAGAAAGAGATAGGTAGAGAGAGTGAATGAGTACACCATGGCCTCGTGTCACTCTGCAAACTGACTCCAGACATGTACCACCTTGTGCATCCAGCCCCACATGAGTATTGGGAGATCTAGCCTGGGTCATCAGGCCTTGCAGGCAAGTGCCTTAGCCGCTCATTATTCTTTATTTCTCTACCAGCTTCTCTTGCCAGCTGAATCCCATAACCTTTGTCCCTGTTTAGGATTCTGCTCCTTCACTTTCATCTCATCTCCAGAGTTTAGTTCAGGTCCTATATATCTTTAAATTTTTTCCTTTCTTTTTTAATATTTTATTTATTCAAGCAGAGAGAGAGAGAATGAGAATGAACACCAGGGCCACCACCTTGTGGGTCTGGCTTATGTGGGTACTGGGGAATTGAACCCAGGGCCTTAGGCACTGGAGGCAAGTGCCTTAACTGCTGAGCCATCTTTCCAGCCCCTCTTTCTTTCTTTTTTTAAAAAATATTTATATGGGCTGGAGAGATGGCTCAGCGGTTAAGGCACTTACCTCCAGTGCCTAAGGCCCCGGGTTCACTTCCCCAGATCCCACATAAGCAAGACCCACAAGGTGGTGGTCCTGGTGCTCTCTCTCTCTCTCTCTCTCTTTCTCTGCTTACAAATGAATAAATATATTTTTAAATATTTTATTTATTCATTTTCAAGCAGAGAGAGAGCATGGGCACATGCCAGGGCCTCTAGCCACTGCAAACTAACTCCGGATGCATGTACCACTTAGTACATCTGGCTTACGTGGGTAATGGTGAATTGAACCCAGATCCTTAGGCACTGGAGGCAACTGCCTTAACCACTGAGTCATCTCTCCAGCCCCTTAATTTTATTTTGTTTTTTTTTTAAGGTAGGGTCTCACTCTAGCCCAAGCTGACCTGGAATTCACTATGTAGTCTCCTGCTGGCCTTGAACACACAGCAATCCTACCTCTGCCTTCTGAGTGCTGGGGTTAATGGTATGTATCACCATACCCAGCTATATCTTTTTAAATATATATATTTTTTATTTATTTGTAAGCAGAGAGATACAAAGAGAAAGAGAGTGAGTGGGTATGGATGCACCAGGGCCTCCAGCCACTGCAAATGAACTGAACTCCAGATGCATGCATGGTACATTTGGCTTGCATTGGTGCTGGGGGATAGAACTCTGGTCCTTAGGCTCTGGAGGTAAGTACCTTAACCACTGAGCAATCTTTCCAGCCCTATATCTTTTCTTTTTTATTTTTTTTAAAGTGTTTATTTGCAGAGAGGGGAGGAAGAAGAATGGGCACACCAGGGCTTCTTGCCACTGTAAATGCATCCAGTTGCATGCACCATTTTGTGCATCTGGCTTTATGTGGGTACTGGAGAATCAAACCTGGGCTGTTAGACTTTACAAGCAAGCTTCTTTTTTTTTTTTTGGTTTTTCGAGGTAGGGTCTCGCTCTAGTCCAGGCTGACCTGGAATTCACTATGTAGTCTCCGCGTGGCCTTGAACTCACGGCGATCCTCCTACCTCTGTCTCCCAAGTGCTGGGATTAAAGGCGTGCGCCACCACGCTCGGCTGCTTCTTTAACTATTGAGCCATCTCTCTTGGAATTCACTGTGTAGTCTCATGGTAGCCTTGAACTCAAGGTGATTCTCCTACCTTTGCCTCTCTAATGCTGGGATTAAAGGCATACACCACCACACCCGGCTTAATATTTTTTGACTGGGTCTAGTGGTTCTGACCTATAATCCAAGCTACTTGGGAACCTGACACAGGAGGATTATAAATTCAAGGCCTACCTGGGCTACAAAATGAATTCAAGGCCAGCTTGTGAAATTTGTGAGCCCCATCTAAATGTTAAAAAAAAAAAAAAAGTAAAGTCCTGGTGTGGTGGCACACACCTTTAATCCCAGTACTCGGGAGGCAGAAGGAGGAAGATCGACATGGGTTTGAGGTCACCCTGAGACTACATAGTGAGTTCCAGGTTAGCCTGAGCTAGAGGGAGACCCTTCCTCAAAAAAAAAAGGCAAACAGAGGGCTAGGCATAAGCTCAGTGGTAAGAAAGCATATGTTTAGCATATGTGAGACCGTAGTTTCAGTACCTCCATCACTACTGAAAATAAAAAACCTAAAAGAATTATTTTTTTGGTTCTTTTGATATAATCTGCTTTCGTCAAATATTGTAGTTTACACTTTCCTATGTCTTTTTGTACTTATCACTCAGTAGATGTGAACCAAATGATTATAAAGATGCCCTAATTTTTTTTTTTTTTTTTTTTTTTTTTTTGGAGACAGGGTCTTTCTGTATAGCCTAGACTGGTTTTGAACTCATTGTGTAGCTGAATATGACCTTTAATTTCTTGTATGTATGTGTGTATGCTGGTGCATGTGTGTGTACAGAGGCTAGAGGACACCTCTGGTGTTCTCATCTTTAGGCTCTGCTTATTTATTCATTCTTTCATGTATTCATTTACTTAGAGATAAGGTCTCTGACCTGAAACTGCTGGAACTAAGTAGGCTAGACTTGCTGGTCACTGAGCCTCGGGGATCTTCCTGTCTCTATCTCTCCTGGGATTACAAGTACATGCCATCATCATGCCTAGCTTTTCTCTTAGGTTCTGGGGTCTTCATGCTTATAAGGTAAGCACTTTACTGCCTGAGCCATCTCCTCAGTGAGATCTTAAACTTCTCTTGTCTTCACCTCCCTGGTGCTGAGACTATCAGTGTGCACCATCACACTAGGTTTTTTTTTTCCCCCTTCCTGACCTGGAGCTCACTCTGTAGTCCCAGGCTGGCCTTGAACTTACTGGGACCCTCCAATTTTTTCCTCTCAAGTGCTGGGATTAAAAGTGTGTGCCAACACTCTCAGCTTTTAAATACTTTTATTTATGAGAGGGAGGGAGGGAGGGAGGGGGAGAGAGAGAGAGAGAGAGAGAGGAGAGAGGAGAGAGGAGAGAGGAGAGAGGAGAGAGAGAACATGCACCAGAGCCACCACCTTGTGGGTCTGGTTTATGTGGGCCCTGGGGAATTGAACCCAGGGCCTTAGGCACTGGAGGCAAAGTGCCTTAACCACTAAGCCATCTCTCCAGCCCTCAGGTGTGTGTTTTTATTTTTTATTTTATTTTATTTTCTTTATTGTTCATAATGAGTTACATTGTTTAGTGGGAGGTGTGTGTTTTTAGATATTTTTATTTATTTACTTGCAAGCAGAGAGAGAGGAGAGACAGAATAGGCATGCCAGGACTTCCAGCCACTGCAAAAGGACTCCAGATGCATGTGCCACTTTGTGCATTTAGCTTTACTTGGGTACTGGGGAATTGACCTCGGGTCATTAAGCTTTGCAGGAAAGAACCTTAACTGCTAAGCCATCATTCCCATGCCCACACTAAGTTTTCTTTGGTCTTGGGGATCAAACCCAGCACTTCCTACATCTAGGCAAGCACACTATCACCTGAGCTATATTCCCAACCAAGATATACTGAATTTGTCTGATTGGAAACACTAATTACACAGGGAAGTGTAAAGGGAGTAGAAATGAGAAGGTGAATTATCTCCTTCCACACCTGAAATGTTTGCACATGTTAGCTCTGGTGCCTCATTGAGGCAGGTTCATCCTAAGTGCTGAGAATAGGGGCAGAACTTGCTCAAAGGGCAAAACTAAGGCCTCCAAACTAAAAATAAATTAGAATCTCAGAAGGGGCTGTGTGGCTCACTCCCTGTGAAAAAAGCCAGTTTTGACTGGTAGAAAATGTGTCCAGTGAGCTGGGGTGATGGCTTAAGTGGGTAAGTGTGCTTGCTATACAAGCATGCAGACCTGAGTTCAGTCATTGACTCAGTACCCATGAAAGAGCTGGGCATGGCCACACATGCCTGTAAGCCCAGTATTGAGGGAGGTGAAGATTGGAGGATCACTAGGGCTCTCCTTGGTTAGCCAGTCTAACCAAGAAATGGTGAGCTCCATGTTCAATGAGAGAGACTTGTCTCAGGGAAGTAAGGCAGAAGAGCAATAGAGGAGGACACCTAATACTGTGCCCTGGCCTCCACATGTGTGCACATGGAGCCCATGAGTCTGCATATCCGTGCATATACTGTACGGTTCCTCATGTGAGAATACTTGCACGTGCAAGCCCCCCCCCCCCCCCCCCGCCAATGTGTTATATTAGCATGGCAGACACTGGAGGTTGGTATTCTTGGACCCTCTTCTTGATTTGGACTTGGGCTGCTGTAGATACACTAGTTTTTGCTTGCCCTCCTCCCATCATTTGCTGTCCTGACATGGTAAGGAGCAGTGATAAGTAAAGGCTGCATAGTACACTTTGTTTCTGGCTTGGGGCAAGAAAGCAGTCATATATTTTGTATGTTTGTAGCATTCTGTCTGTTCTTGAACCTGCCAGTACCCCCTCACCCCATTTTTGTAGCTATGGAGTCTAGCCCAGCCTGGCCTGGAACTCACTATGCAACCCAAGTGATCCTTATACGTCAGGCTCCCAATTGCTGGATTTATATTATAGGTGTGAACCACTATCCCACTGTGTACTCATTTAAAAAAAAATTTATTTATTTGAGGGGGAGAGAGAGAGAATGGGCGCACTAGGGCCTCCAGCCACTGCAAACGAACTCCAGACACTTGCGCCACCTTATGTTTGGAGAAGTGAACTCAGGTCCTTTTCTTTGCAGGCAAACACATTAACTGCTAAACCATCTCTTCAGCCCTGCACTCATTTTTAAATAGATTTTCACTTTTATGTCAGTAAGATTTGAGTTGTGGTTTCTGGATGGGAAGACCTAAGATGTCTTGATTCTTTTATGAAGGATGGTAGATCAAAGACACTCATACTTGGCTGCTGTAGTTTGAAGTTACATCTGTGTAGGAGGCATTGTAAATGAGTTTGATAGGAACACATGTTTACTTTAGTGTTAGTTCCCTATATTGGGGACTAATTTTTTTTTTTCAGTTTTTCAAGTTAGGGTCTCACTCTAGCTCAGACTGACCTGGAATTCACTGGCGTCTCAGGCTGGCCTCAAACTCACAGCGATTCTCTTACCTCTGCCTCCTGAGTGCTGGGATTAAAGGTGTGTGCCACCACGACCAGCTATTGGGGACTAATTTTTGTTGAGAGCTTGGAAAATGTGCTTCTGAATCCTGTAAAAGTTTTGTTTGTAGACTTAGGTTATATATTCCTGTTGTCTTCTACAAAAGAAGAGGCCAAGGAAGCAGATTTCTGTCCAGATTTTTTTTTTTTTTTTGAGAAAGGGTTTCATGTAGCCCAGGCTGGTTTTAAACACAATATACTCAATATATTGCCTATGTTGGCCTTGAACTCTTGATCTTCCTGTCTCTAATTCCATAATTCCATAATTTAAAGCATATACCATTATACCCAGCTGGATTGAACTCTTCAGATCTAAAGTTTGATGTCATGAGTACCTTTCAGTTTATAAATCTGGGTATAAACTGTGCATGACTTTAATCCCAGCACTTGGGAGGTCGAGGTAGGAGGATTGCCATGAGGTTTGTGGCCAGAGTAAGTTCCAGGTCAGCCTGGGCTAGAGTGAGACCTTGCCTCAAAAGACAAAACATTCTGGCCATATTATGATTGAATTAACAGTTCCTAAAATTATTCTATAATAAAAAAAGCCATAGCCGGGCGTGGTGGCGCACGCCTTTAAGCCTAGCACTTTGGAGGCAGAGGTAGGAGGATCATCATGAGTTCCAGGCCACCCTGAGACATAGTGAATTCCAGGTCAGCCTGGGCTAGAGTGAGACCCTACCTCGAAAAACAAAAAACAAAAAACAAAAAAAACCAAACCTGCCATAATAACAGGTGCCGATTTAAATGTGGAAAAATTAAAGTTCTCATACATTACTAATGGGAATGTAAAACAGTGGGGAAAACTCTTTGGGAAATAAGCAGCCCCTCCCTCCCTCCC
>PVHP010038028.1:0-17078 GCA_004024765.1 Zapus hudsonius | reverse complement strand
GGAGCCTTGCTGGAGGAGGTGTGCTGTTAGGTGAAGTGTTATAGCCAGCTCCCCCTTGATAGAAGTCAATTCAGTCTCCTGCTGTTGCTTTCCACCTGATGTGGCAGAGGTGATGTCCAGCCTCTGTTCATGCTATGCCATCATGAAGCTTTCCCTGGAGACTGAAAGCCAAAATAAATACTTTTTTCCCCATCAGCTGCTTTTGGTCTCGTGTTTTGTCCCAGCAATGAGAAGATAACTACAACACATACACACATACATGAATCTAGATTCCATATATAAGAAAACATGCACTCTTTGTCTCTGTGTCTGATCTATTCCTCTCCGTTTAATGGCCTCCATTTCCATTTGTTTTCCTGTAAATGTCATGATTGCATTTTTAAATTTTTATGATCACATTTTTATGAAGGAAGAAAATTCCACTGTGAATATATGCCACATTTTCTTTCTCTATTCATTTATTGATGGTAATCTAGGCTGGTACCATTTTTTAGCTATTGGAAATAGTGCTGTAATAAACATGGATGTGCAAATATCTCTACAGTATGGTGACTCAAGAGTCCTTTGGGTATTTTCCCAGGAGTGAATAGCTCACACTTATGGTAGTTCTAGTTTTAATTTTTTGAAAAACCTCCACACTGATTTTCATAGTGGGTACACAGATTAAAATTCCCATCAGCAGTAGAATAGGGTTCCTTTCCCCACACACTCACCAGCATTTGTTCTTATTTGTTTTTGTTTTTTTAATGACAGCCAATCTTACTCAGGTAAGATGGAATCTCAGAACAATTTTAATTTACATTTCCCTGATGTCCAAGGATGGTGAATACTTTTTCTAATATGCATTGTGCAGATAATAGTGCTTTTATCGATATATAGTATACTGATAGTAAGGCAGTAGTCTCAGTAGAAACAGGAGTGAATATTGGATATATTTCTAGCTGGCTATGAAATATAAGCCTCATTTCCCTTATCTGTAAAAGAAATTATTGTAAACATTAAATGTTACAGTGAAGACTTAGTAAGTTAAGGGCTGTTAAGACAAAGTTAATTAATTTCTCATTATTATGAGAAGACTAATAACCAACATAAAAAGCATGAGGTACTAATCTTCCAACTAAGACATTGCTGCACAAATTGATTTTGGAAACAAATGTAGGACATGGTGATATGTACAAATACCTACAGATGGCAAAGTTGGTACCCTGATATTAGATTTCAGCATGTTAGCTTTAAACAATTCAGAAAGCCCATCTTCTAAGCTCCTTAATGCATTTTCTTCTCTCCACATCATCTTGATAGCTAAGGCATTTCTTTCTCCTACTTTCTGAAAATCACAAATAAGCATATAAAATGTGACAGCCCACACTGACTCACTTCTCACTGGACTGACTTTTAGCATACCTGAAAGCAATTCATTGCTCACAGATGCGTTTTACTATGGTCCAATGCCCCCAAGTTAGCTTGAATCTGACCTGTTCATGTCTCCATTTTCCTTACGGTGACAATACAAGAATCAAGTGCTCAGTGTCAAGTACAGAATCTTGTCTTTTGGCCTTTTTCAGGGAATTGAAAGAAAAGCTTTCCAGAAATCTCTGACTTTCAGTTTGTTCATATGCAAATCCATCTACAGCTCTGTCTCCTCACTGTATCTCCTATCACATAAGACGTTTCCACCCAGGATTATCTACACATGTTATGGCATTTGAATGTTCTCATTCAAATACAGTTTGCCATGGAACATTGGATTTTATATAGTTGTATATTTAAAGTAACTTCTAAGAATTTTATATTGCCAACATTAAAGTAGGAGGTGTATGTGTTTGCAACCATTTCCTACAATACAAATTATGGGAACGTGTGTGAATTGTAAAAAAAAAAAAGTCAAAGACTACTCATGATATTTGAGTATCTGTTTGTTAGCAATTTCTTCACTCTATGTGAAAACATTTCTCTTAATCTGTTTAAAATTCGATAACCAAATCTCCTTTATATGACTTTAACATTCTTTGCCAAATGTTAATCTACTCTTTTTATGAAATGCTAAAGTTTAAATAATTAAAACACATTGTATTTTAAATAAAAACCAATGCCTTCAAAGGTCTATATATCTGCCTATAATCCATCCAATCCTGGTCTCTGTTGCAAGGACCCTTGGATGGTTTCCAAGTCAAAGGCATTAACAAGTTGTCTGTTGTACAACGTTTTCCTCTAATTTGAATTAAGCCATAGTTGCAGATGACAGAATTTCTCTTTCATCTTTAGTAGGAAGGTCACTCAGCTCCGAAAGAGGGGGCGTCATGCTCCTTCTGGAACTAAACTCTCCGTCTGTTGAGTGGTCCCTGCCCAGCTCACACCTGGGTGGCCAGGGGTCACTGCCGACCTCCAACGCACTGACGCCTCTGCCCTCTGCCAAGGGGAGCTGCAGATGGCCAGGGCGAGGGGCGCTGGTGCCTCGGCTCGCGCCATAGCAGGACCCGGACCAAGGGATGTGCTCCCGCCCTGTCCTGCGACATCCCTGCTGGGCTCATAAATGCTGTGACAGCCATTCCTCTGCCCCAGCTCAGAACCCAGGAACTTCTGTTCCTGGGGAGAGCGAGATAGTCGCCTCCAGCTTGCCGCTACCCGGGAGAGGGACCCCGGGCACCTGCTCCAGCAGCAAGGCAGCCACCGCGCCGCCAGGCTGACCTCCACTCGCCTCCGGTCCGCCAGCAGCCGCCCTGGTTTCAAGGAATGGGCTATGAAAGTAATGATGAATAGACAAAGACCAACCCTCCGCTCAGGAAACAGAACCCTGCGTTTGGTTCAGAGCCCAGGGCTGCAGCGCTAACCACTCACCCCTCAGAGTCTGGGCGGGGAAGGGGCTTCCACAGCCTGGCTATGTGGAACTGCTCTCCCCCGGGGTCGGAAAGGGACGTGCACGTGCTCCCTTCTCCCCCACACTTCTACTTTGGCTCAACCCTCTGCCCAATCAAGCTTTTCAAAGATGAGTGAATACAAACAAAAACAGAATTCTTTCCATGCCATTAGCTTGGTATCTGCGCTTAAAATGGAAAGATAACCCAACAAGAGGTTTAGAAGGCCTTTATTTACTGAAGTTGATGGGGGTTCTTTGGGAGCTAGAAGGAAAGCAAGATGTCAGTGCTTCTAGAAGGGTACTAGGTCATGTGTCCTTCAGGCGGACATGAAAGCAAAAATGATTTCTAGAATAACATTACCTGAGAGCTTCCTATGACAGAGTGTTTCTCGGCAGCTTACATACATCAACTCATTCTAGTTCACAACTGCCCAGCTTTACAGTCCAGTGAATTGTGGCAGTGGAGAGACTGGACCCAAAATGCCAAGCTAGTAAGTGCCAGAAGCAACTAAAACCCAGATGTGTCTGATAAAAACTTTTTAATGCCCAAATTAACAGCATCTAAACAATCTGGAGTCTTTTGCTTCTCAAAAGTCTGAGCCCCCCCCTTCTTCTAATCTTTTGGTACAAAATATTCTCTTAGAATCTGGGGAAAATTCTGGGGCCTCAGCATTCTATTCTCCTCAGTCAGCTGCAGTCAACAAGGAATTGAGTGAAAAGAAGTGGGGAGAAAGCAACACTGGCTGGAATCCCAGCAGGAGGCAGGCTGAGGCCAGGCTGGGGTACTAGCAAGTTCCAGGACAACCAGGACCACATAGTGAATCCCTGTCAATCATCACATCATCATCTGAGAAAAACTAATTCAACCGATTGTGCATCACCGTTTTGACTAGGACATTGAAATAATAGCATTATCTTTCAATTTTTTGGAATGTGCATACATGAACAAAGAAATATAGGGATATCCTTAATGATCAACCTATGGAGATTTATAAGCAACCTGTAATCAATAGCCTTTTAAATTATTTTTATATTAGACTATTCTACTGACTTCTAGCAGATATTAAGTTACAAAGGGAAATGTAAACAGGTAGGGTTTTGTTCTATTAAATCATTACCAATTCTCAATGTATTTTGTTTAACCAAACTAATCTTATTTATTGATCCCACTCCCACAAAACAAGTCACAGAAGTTAGAACTGAGCTGGAAAGGGGCTGCAGACAATATCGTTACAGCTGATACAGTCTCTGTATTTTAAATCTGAGCAGCCTTTCTCAAGTTCCCTGTGAGACTACAATACTAGATTTGAGAAAAGTTTCCAGCATTCCACTATGAGGGTTGATATGGTTTCAAGCAATAATTGTTAATGGAGGACTGGACCATGGAACTAAGCAGGTGGTGAGAGAAAAATTTAAAAAAAAAAACAAGCATAAGAATTTGACACAGAGGTCCTCCATCAATGGTGGTATCTTTATCACTATGTTCATATGTGTAATCCTCACTTTTTTCCCCCTCTCCTTTAGGTTTTCTCTCACACAGCAAAACATTTTATGACTAGCTAACACTAAAAACCTGTTGTTACTCAGCATGTATCTTCTCATAGAAGGAATCTTCTTACAGTTCACCACCAACTGAAATAAGATGCCCTCTCCTCTGTTGGGCCAGCAACCACCCAGTCACTGAGGCAGTATCTCCAACAGAGACAGCCATGCAGCTTGCAATACATTCAGGAGTCAGAAAAGAAAGGGCATACTTGGCTGAGTTTGATCACCAGAATCATATCCAGGGCTTCTGGTGACATACCACTTTCTTTAAACCAACCTCTGAGAAAATGGCTACCCACTTGGGCTCTTGGCATACCTGCCTTAGCTAAGAACCCAAGTCTCCAAATCTTCATGTCTACAGTAAAAATCCTCCCTAGAATGCAGATGCAACCCCAATCTAAAAATAAAAATCAGCAAATCCAGTCATGGCTCCTAACTTTATGGTTCTCGGGGTCTTCCAGTTACCAAAGAATGTGTCCAGTACTGATGGCACAACGTAGTTGGACATGGTGGTGGAGAGGAGCTATTTAGGCACCTTCAACAAAATAGCTCCTCCTTCACTGTTTGCTGAATACTAAAGTATGTGGATTATAAAAGGCACTGGGCAAATTTCCCTTTTTCATTTGTATTTGTTTTGGTTATTTTTCCATGTAGGGTCTCACTCTTGCCCAGAAGGATCTGGAACTTGCTCTATAGTATCAAGCTGCATCAAACTCCTACCTCTGCCTTCCATGTGCTGGGATCAAAGGTGTGAACCACCACCTCTGGCTAATTTCCCATTTTTATTCCCAAGAAAATTCTTTCAAAATGGCACACTAGAAGAAACAGTAATTCTAGCTCCATGATTGTTTTTGACAAGAAATTATATGTATGGCTTTTTGCTTGGATTTTGGCTTCGGTTTTGTTTGGGGGGGTTGTTGTTTTTGCTTTGAAGATCCTTGCAATAAGCATAAAGCATTCAGCACAATTAGAAATGGTTTTAGAAACCAACTGGCTTGCTTGCTATCTGGTTACCTGGGAAATGAACATATCGAAACACATTGATTAATTTTATGAAAAAAATCTAAGTTCCTTCGATTTATTGTATTGTGAAGTCACCACAAACGTTGTTTTCAAATTAAATTACTTCTGGAGTTGCCAAATGAACAAATTCATTTGTTTCTTTATTTTTCTTGAAGATTGCACAAACTGGAACCAAGACCAAAATACTGTGTCCATTGTACATTATTCATTATAAGACAACTTACACATTCGTACTCTACCAAATAGGTCATTTTATTTAAATTTATATATTGCGTGCTCTGAGATTCATGCTTTAGATATTTAACATTTATCATTATTCTCTTATAAATAATTACAACTTGATCAATTTGTACACCTGCTACCACTGTATATTCAATGTGGTAAGGAGTCCTTTTTGACATGAGAACAGATGAAATGAGAACAAAGGTGTGGATGCCTTTAAAATCACATCCACTAAATTGTGACTACTGTTTTGCCTATGTGGTGAAATGCTAACATAAAATGTACACAAAACGTCATTTCAAAAGGCACAATTTTCTCTACAGAAAAGAACATTTAAAAATACGTGGCAGTTAAAATCCGGGAGCCCTCCAGGTCCTTGTGATACTGATGTTAATGTGATCCTAAACCCCAAAAGCAAACTGCCTGCAGGAAGGAGGGGGAAGACCCACCCCTACCCTCCACTGCCCACTCAGGTGGCTGACCTTAGCCTTCCCTGAACCTTTCCTGAGTTTGCGCCCTGGAACGGGGATCACTCACTCACTGTTCCATATGAACACCCCACTGAACATAACCGGCTGGTCAACCCAATCCCAGTTCCCACGACCAGGAACAGAAGCCCTGCCCACTGCCAGGACCTGGCCACCGCCACCCCGGGGCCCCATTAGGAGCCGCGCTCTCCTTGGCCCCGGGCTTCTGGGTCGCTCTGGTCGTCGGTGAAGCAGACGTCCACGTCGCTGTCGTCACTCTTAGGATCCCCAGGCTCTCGGGAGCAGCCGGGCTCTGCGCCCTGGCCATCGCCGGCCTTGGCGAGCAGGCTCTGGCCAGGGTGGCGGGACTTGACGTGGCGTTCCAGGTCCCGGCGGCGCACGAGCACCTTGCCGCAGAACTCGCAGCGGTAGGGCGTGTTGCCCTCGGCGTGCAGTCGGATGTGCTTGTTGAGATTGCTGGGGTCGCCGAAGGGCCGCAGGCACACCTTGCACTTGAGCGGCTTGTAGCCCGTGTGCGTCCGCATGTGGATCTTGAGCCCGTACTTGCGCGAGTACAGCTTGCCGCAGTACAGGCACAGGTGGCCGCTCTTGGGCTTGCCCGCGCCGCCGCCCCCGGAGCCACCTGGCGCCACCACCGGGGGCAGCGTCCCCGAATCCAGGCGTCCGCGTCCCTTCCCGGCCGCCAGCTCCGACAGTTGCTGGGTGTGCATGGCGATCTCGCGGTCGATGCTGGCCAGGGACCCCAGCTCCGCAGGGCTCAGGGTCGCCGTCGCGGGCCCGCTTAGGTAGGACGACACGGACTCGGGGTACTTGAGCAGCCCGCCGAAGTGCAGCTTGAGCGGGTAGTAGGCGGCCGGAGAGCCATAGAGGAGTTCCCCGTTGTACACGGTGAAGGCCGGTACGACGGCGGGCATGTGGCCGCATTCGCCCGCAGGGTAGGCCTTGAGTCCCGCAGCGTCGAGGGCGCAGCGCTCCAGCGACAGCCCGGGCGCGGGCATCGGTGCGTAGCGCGAAGCGGAGGGGACCGGAGGGACGCGCTCCACGTGACTGAAGGCCGACGCCTCCTCGGGGTGGCCGGCGAGCAGAGGGAAGCCGCGCAGGGCCCCCGAGCAATGCAAGCCCGGCGGGGGCGGCGGCGGCGGCGGGGGCGGGTCACCCGCCAGCAGGCATTTGGGATGGTGGTGATGAGTGTGGTGGTGATGGTGATGGTGGCCCGCGCTGCCCGCTGTCGCCGAGCTCTCCCCACTCCCGGGACGCCCGCCGGCCCGACCCCCGCCAAGCAGCCGGCCCAAGGCGAGCCCGGGCCCCGGCTTGCCACCGCCCTCCTCCCGGTAGGGGTCACCCTGCACCGCTGTCCTGGCCAAGCCCGTGGGTTTGAAAGCCGAGCGCGCGCCAGGGTAGAAAGCCAGCCCGCCTCCTCCCGCAGCTGGGGAGCCGCCCAGGATGCCCAAGAAGTGTCCATGTGCCCGGGCCGCCCCGCTCACGTCCAGGGCCCGGTCTGGCTGCTCCTTGCCCTTCTTGGACGGTCCCCACTTGGCCGGGGATGGTGAACTGGGGGAGAGCGCGGCGGCCACCTCGCGCTTGATGCTATCTCTCGCCCCGCGGGTCGGGGGAAGCTGCGGGGCCGACGGTGGCGGACGCAGAGGGCCTGCCTGGGCCGGCCCCGGGAAGTCGGGACCCGGAGGTTTTGGAGAGAGGACCAGGCCTTCGGCCGCCGCCGGGTCAGCGCTAGGCCGTGCCCCGTGGTCCGGGTGCAGGAAGGCTCGGCTCCCGCCGCTGAGCACGCAGTGGAACCGCAGGTGTGCCTTAAGGCTGTTGGGGTATCTGAACGTCCTCCAGCAGTACCAGCAAATGTAGCGCTCCTCCCCTGAGCGGAAAAAGAACGGAAAAGGGACCCCCGTGAGAGGTGGAAAAGCTAGCCTTGCAAAGCCCAGGTTTTCACCAGCAACCACAGCAGAAGCGGAAATATTCTTGGGGCTGAGCGAATTACTGATTTCGGTAGCTCCAACGTATGGGGGATTCCCCAAGATCCCCAAATGGCCAACCCTTGTCACCTTCCATACTCTAGGAGTATTCTCAGGGTAAGAGATGTGACCTGGGCCTTCCCACCCAGCCCTGGGAGCACATCTCCTCTGGAAAGGCTGCACTCTAGCAGGCTGGCAGGGAAGAGCAGAGAGCAGCTGTTGCTTTAAATCAAGTGTCGAGGTTGTGCAGTGCCTGAGCCCATCTGTTGACATTTGCAGAATAGGTGGCGTATGTCAAGGAGTTTGGATAAACTGGACAAAGGCCAATCTAATAGTCGTGAGCGCCTCATTACCAGGCTAGACAATATCCTGTATGTATGGGCCATATGTAATCATTCCTTTTCATAGAACAATGTCTTTTGTGTCCACTATCCACCCTTTCTACCCCCTCCCAGCCTTAAACACTTTGCCCGAGGTTTTCCTGGAGCGTGACCAACTGAAGGACCACAGAGGGACTATGATTTGCGATTCTTCAAAATTATTTGCATCTTTATTTCCTCTTTAACCTCATTAATTTGACGGGAGAAAAAAATCCTACCTCCCGATAGTCTCTAAAGGATGGTGATATTCTAAGAAAGATGGTGTCTGCATAGTCTGCTCAGTTGACTTACCTGGTAATTAACTCTTAGATAGCTGCACAAATCCAAGCTTAGAAAAGTTCTTGAAAAGCGGTATTAGTTTAGATTTCATGATATAAATATAGATAGATAAGATTGAAAGGTGGTGTGATGAGGGAGTGTTCTCTACCAGGCTATGTGTCAATTTTTTGTGTTTTCTGTTATTGGTACTCTTTTGACTCTTGTCAGCATGTGAACACAGAGACTCATGGATGAGAAAGTCTAATCAGATGATGGTACTTGTGAACATAGAAAAGTAACCTGGAAATTAGGTTTCTTTTTCAATATGGATGGTTGATAATAAATAATAAGAGGAAGGAGGCCTGTAGAAAGATACTAGCTGAACCACAAGGAAGTAGCCAAAAGACTTGGCAGCCTCTCCAAATTTCATGAGGGAGTTAACTTCTTCCTCCTAAATGTATGTAGTTCACACTTTTGAAAAATGACTGTAGAAATAACAACAAAAAAATCCAAACACCCCTCCCTTCTTGTATGTTAACTTATGGCTTTGCATGAAACAATTGGTCCTCTTAAGTAACAAAGATTTGGAAGCTCAGATGAAAAGCAGTTTCTTTCTACAGAGGCCTGGGAGGAAAAGGAAGAAATAGAGGGAAGGAAGGATTTGCCTTTAACACCCTATTCTACTTGTTCATACAAGACTTGTAAAAAAAATAATTTTTCATGTTTGTTGTATTGAACATTCATGTAAAATAACTCTTGGGAAAGGCAAAAGTGGTAGATCCCCTGGTTTTCTTGGTGAGTATGTTGATTTAACATGTTAACTCTCTTAAATTCAGAAGATCGTACTGATCAATTTTTCAAAGGGGTGTCTTTCAGATTCTGTACCAGAACCACTCAGCCCATGCAAAGCCAAGGAAGCTTTATTCTTCAAATGAGGCAGCTGTAATTTACTTACTGTTTCTATGAAATTGAAACCCACTGAAGTTAGCCTGCCTTGTAAAAATAGATGCCATCTCTCCTTAGTTCTTCCTCCCTCCAAGAAGCATGCACTTTCTGACTCCATGCATCTCATTTCCACTTTATTCTAATCAACATGTTCTGCATACTCTAAAATTTGACTCAAGTGCATCAAACACTCTTCATAAGTGGCTTTGCCTCCTCCCCTTCATGTAACTTTAAAGTGGTTATGATTTCAAACATCTTCAACCTGGAAATGTCAGGTTCAAAATAGCCTATATCTACCCTCAAAAATGGTGATTATTTTTTTCATCTGTTACTACATGGTATTTTATGAACCATATTGGCTGAAACAGAAACACAACTAAACAAGTTGGTTTTGTACCATTTGGGTGTGCTTATGGAAGGTAGTTCTGTAGAAGTAGCTGGCCATTAGTAAATTTGAAAATTATCCACTGTGGGGCTGTTATTTTTCTCTTAATGGAAGAACTTGACAAAAGGATTTGACAATGTGATACAAAGAAAAATTATGTTAGGGCAATTCTTATGACTATTGTACATACAAATCTATTTTCAGGATAAATGGAACAGATTGACAGAGGACAGCAATGCTTTCACTGTTTTGAATAAACCTCATTCTGTCTATTTCATGAACTGTTTCCTAATTACTACACTTTCACTAATTTGAAATTGAGCAGCAGTACAGAAGGGGGTTATATTAACAATATTTCATACTGTTTTTATTTTGCCTAAAATTAAATAGATCATTACTAGAAATCGTGGGCAAGCTAAAATAATTAACAAAAGCAAAATGGAAGCTTTGTTTATGAAAAGGGATTCTCAGGACCTGAACTATTTTACACCGCTCCTCAGTCTTCTTTCCACAGAAAGAGTTTTCTGGAGCTCTAGGGAAGGTTTAAAAATGTTTGTTTCTCTTTAGTTGCTGAACCTTAATTTGCATAAATTGGCTCTTGGCTTTAGAAAGGATCAAATAAATCTGAGAAGAAACTGGGATAGAACCCAGATTCAATTTAAGTAGACTTGGTAGGGGGAGATGAATAAATAC
Organism: Zapus hudsonius; assembly: GCA_004024765.1. Taxonomy (NCBI): domain Eukaryota; kingdom Metazoa; phylum Chordata; class Mammalia; order Rodentia; family Dipodidae; genus Zapus; species Zapus hudsonius. Next base: position 6,318 of record PVHP010038028.1, on the reverse strand, counting down.
CATTTAAAAGGAAGAACCTTACTACCTGCCAACTGGCTAGCTTACCGTAATGCTTCTAAAATGCTCTCAAAAACACATTGCTCACCTAAAAATAAAAAATAAAAAATAAAACAGTGGAGAAAAGTCACCCTTGCACCTTGCAAAAGTACTCCAGGTTTGAGCTATGCTTTTTAGAACTCAAGATGTAATTGCTGTGACAATTTGAATCTCCTTTCTTGACTCTTGATTGAGTAAATAATTATTGCTCTGAGTATGGGATGGGAAAGGAAAGGAAGGACCCCCCCCCATGAGCTTGATGGAATATTTCTCCCACAATGGGCCAGATTATTACTAACTGGTTTTGTCACTTGATGGTGTAGTGGTGAGGTGCCCTCTCTGTCTTTGTAGGGTGCATGGGCATTTACATAGCTGGATAGAAAGGCTCTTTTAGGTCTGAGGACACTTCTCTGGACTCTCTACTTCCCCAGCCACACCGTCTTAGAGTCCTTAGTACCTTTTTCATCATGTGTCGGAGTGGCTGTTGTGGGAATATCGAACCACTGAGCCAAGGAGTTGGAATACCACACAGTCAGCTCTTCTCCTGGTTGCACATCTCGCAATGCTCTATAGAAGATCTGGGACACAAGAAATGAGAACTCTGTCATTTCCTGGGTAATGGGTAAAAATGCAACTGAGAAGAAAAGTTCAAATCCCAATGCTGTGTGATCCTGGAGACACTACTGGATGATCTCTCTGAATCTCATCCTTCATCCTTTAAACTGGAAAACAATACCATGGTGTCTTCCCCATTGGGTGTTGAGACATTTAAATGAGACCTCTTGCTGAAGCTCTTTCCTCTTAAAATTCTTAGCCTCCATAGGGACAATTGGGTAGATAGAATGGAGAGGGTGAGGGGAGCCCACAGTACCTGTCCTCCAGGTAAGTCTGCAATAGCTTCCAGAGTTTGTTCCTGAGGGTTCCTGGCTGCCCGGATTAACCCTATCCACTCCAGAGGTGAGTCCCCAGACTCGTCCACCAGCTCCCCTCTCACCATGCGCACCTGCAATACAAGCAGTGGTCATCCCCCCCACGACCCAAAGGAAAAGTTTATTCTCTACACCACCCAACTAGGAAAAGAGTTGTTTCGATTTGGCCAGACCTCTATGAACTGCTGGGAGAATAATTCCCTTAGGGCCATTGCTTGGAGGATGAAGAAAGAGGGGAGACTGGCTAGAGCAACAGCCCTTACTGTGCAAGTGTACGAACACACACACACACACACACACACACACACACACACACACACACACACACACACTGGAACACACACAGGCACACACTGACAACACTGGGGCGGATGAGGCATTCTCCCAGAGCTTCTTCACTGTGTATGCATCCTATATCAAGCCCCACCTCTCTCGACTTTGGTTATGGGAGCACCCCTACACCACAACAGCAGCATTTCCACGCCCATGCCCCAACAGAACATCCCACTACCACACTTTCCCTCATCACTTGTATCCCAGTTCCTGGCAGTATTGACTCTAGGTGCAAAAGAGCCGAGTGCTGAAATGCTCCGAACAAAGCGCACAGAGAAATCTTGCCAGCAGCTATCAACCATTTAAAAACAATTAAATTGCATTTAAAGAGAAAGGCGTGGTGTACCACAAACCAGAGTTTAGGCTGGGATGGGAAGCACTGCACCAGTAAGGAGGTGCCAGTCCTGCAACCTGGACCCCCCCCCCCCAGTTACTTCTTCCACGAAAGCTCTGGACAGCTGCTAGGATGTTCCTTCTCCATCACACTTCTGCCTTCATTACCTGATGGCTGTTTGCCACTGTTCGGTAGTTAAGTTCCCCCAGCCCCCAAGCAAACAAGAACCTTTAAATCTCTTGTCGGAGACTAAAACGGAGTTTGGGGTGTTAGAGTTGGAGGACTGGCCCTGTTGTCCACCTGGTGGGACCGTAGATTCTCAGAGCCGACTGCTGGCACCCCAGCCCAGTGGCCCAAGAGGGTCAGCCTCCCTTGGCTCTCAGAGGCTGTGTCAAAGCCGCTTTACCCCAAATCCACACTCAGCCCCTTGGAAAGAAAAATCTGAATTTGTTCAAAGAACTGAAAAACTCACAAGAATCATCTTTTTGGTGGAAATGGGATTAAGTTGTTTAAAACAAATTTAATCCCCAATTTAGCATATAGAAGGGAAGAAAGGTTCTCCAAGCCTTGTGCCCCCAGGGAAGGGATACATTAGTGGAGAAAAGGACCACTATGGGGGGGGGGCGGAATTGGGGACCTTCAGCACCCTGCTGAAGAAACTAAAGAGTGCCAGGAAAACTGCAGTTCCCTGAGGTTCCCGCACGCAAAGGCTATCCCCTCTTAACCATATCCCCTCCCCTCAGCCCGGCCAATGTCCAGTTCTCAGTTATGAGACACGCCGGGAATAATCGGAATTCCCTTCCACTGGGCAGAATTTGCAGGTAAAAAGTCAGTATCCCCTTTGTCCACTGCCCTTCTCTATCCCCTTCCTGGGTCTAGAATAGGAGAGGCGATTGTCACGGGACAGACTTCGGAATAGCCATTACCTTTTTCTTTGACCCGGGCTCCCTGCGATCTGACAGGTACTTGCCCAGCTTGAAGGTGCCAGGCACCGGCCCCAGGCGCAAACCAGCCGGAATGCAGCAGTCGGCACTCACGCTGGTAACCGGAGTGCGGGAGGTTCCCAGCATCGTTGCCACCGCCGCCAGGCAGGCGCTCGGGTGCGTCGTATCCTCCGCTGGGTGCGAGTGACAGAGCCCAATGCTGCGAGCAAACTAGGGAGCCCTGCCCCGACGTGCGTCCTCCGCCCGCGGAGTGACGCGGGCAGGCATGCGCTGCGCCTTTTCAATCTGGGCGGGCGCCTTTTGGCTCGGCAAGCGCAAGGGCGCGGAGTTTGGTGAGAGAGTAGTGCTGTGGAGCAGCTGCAAAGTCCCACCCGAGAGGGTCACATGGAGTGGTTCCCTCAGCCCCCTGCATAATCGAGGCCTCTGAATGGCCAGCACACAATGGTTCAGGCGACCTTCCCATTCCTAAAAATCCAATTTGTCAAGGGCGAAGAAAAGACCGCTGGTGAATCAAAGGTCCGGCGGGACCATTAATCCTCAGCATGGGGTATTGTCCCTGAGACAGTTACGATATTTTAAGTGACAAATCCACTGTATAATTTCTCCATAAATTTTACTTCCTTTTATTGTTCCCCGACAAACCAGTTTTGGGAAATAAGTGACTACTTTAAGTCTACTTGGCTGATTCCTTTGAGCCTTGGGCTACTTCAAAGATCTTTAATTCTGTCCCCTTGGCTTTATTGTAAAGGAGATTAAACAAAGAGACGAGGACTATTTGGAGGACTTGTTAACTTCTATTGATTTCTGGCGTGTGCCATACAGAAATTAGGCAGGTACTTGATGGGAAAACACCAGAAAATACCTACACTTTTTAAATAACGACCATATTACCATTTCAGGGGATTGGGTTCAGGCCACTCATCTATTTAGAACCGCTTAAATTGTTCCTCCGGCCCTGTTTTGCCCCGAAATATGAAACTTCTGGAACAATATATGGCCGAAATCAGCCTAGCATCACAGTTCGCAGCCTCCCCGGGGGACCGCACTTTCTCTGGGGAGTGAGAAGAGACCGCAAAGCCAAGGGTCTCCTAGGGGGGTTTTCTCAGAGGAGCTCACTGCAGCCGTGAAGAGGAGGAAGTTTGCAGGCTGGTTATTAATCTCTTCATGGGTCAACTGATTGACTCAAACATCGTTTTGCTTTTAAGTTTAAAACGGGGGAAAATCCTGGGACTAACTTTCCTAAAATCAAAAGGTTGTTTGGATTTTACTTATTTTTTAAATAGCCAAATATACACATGCCACCGTCACTACCATACAATCCCTCAAAGGCCAGAAGACAGGGAATCAGAAGTTTGGGTCACCCCTCCTTGTGACCGGCTAGTTCAGAAACTGACTGCATGTTAAGCAAGGTGTTGGGTGCTAAACAAGGTGTTCCCCTTTCTTTCTGTTTTCACCAACACCTACTGGGCCTGGATGCCTTCATCCCAATCATACACAGCCAAGACAGGAACTCCAGCAAACTCCTGAAGAGGTTCCAGGTATAAAAGGACTGAGGGCCCAGAAGGGCATCATCACTGGTATCTCCAAGCCGCTTTGCCTAAGGAAGGCACAATTATGCTCCCCGCAGAAGTGACTGGTTATCAAGGCTGCAGGGCGCAGGGTGGCCACTCTGCAGTTTGTCTGATGGAACGCCCTCGAAGAATCCTAGTGTAGCTGCCCACCTTAGAAAACCTGTGCCTACCACCTTGTCAGGGCTCTGTAGGAGGCCACTCAAGACCTCCTGCAAATTACTTCCAGCCTCAGTCTCCTGGTCTGTAAATTGGGAATGTTGGATGCAAACAGCTCCAACCTCCCTCTCCTGTATTCTCCCCAACTGAAAGTGTGGTGTGCAGCAATGGTAGAAGCCAGCCTAGGCCAAGGTTTCAAGTGTAAGCAAATCAAGGCAGACTGTGTGCTTGTTACATGGGGCATGGACTTGGTGCCAGCTCCAGGCAGGTGTAAGACAAGCCTGCTGGGACAGAGAGCATGCCTCTTGGTGTCCACAGGTATGGGACCTCAGACCATGCAACCAACAGTGCCCAGCTCAGGACCCCTTTCGGAGAGAGCTGCCCTTACCCCTCCAATTGCCCCTCTGCGGGTAAAGAAGGCTGCCCTCCAGAGAGAGGAGGGAGCCTTTGATCCTGTGGTCTATGAATGGCAAAAGCCGGGGGAGGGGAGAAGGAGAGGAAGCGGATCCTAAGAGTCAGAAGTCGAGGGCAATAAATTTAAGCCATGAACATGTCCCTCTAACCTCTGGCCTGGCAACTCCGGATGACACCCAGTTTAAATTACCAACACTGAGAGCGGGAAGGGGCGAGCTCAGAGCCTGGGTTGGGGCGCATCCCCAGCCCTCCTTAATGAGTGAAAAAGCGTGAACGACACGCGAACAATTTTATCAATAGGACCATGTAAAGGCCGACTGTGAGGAAAGTTATTTATTAATATATCCAATTGTGGCTGGTTCCCAGCTTCGGGAGAAGAAAGAGACTGCACCAGAGGTATTCACACCAGTTTTATTCTGTCCTGTGGCTCAGAGTTGCAGTTCCCCAAGTGAAATAAATTGTCCACAAAGGAGGAAAGGAACACATTTTCTTTTATTTTTCCTCCCCTAAAAAGCAAGGGTGAAACCAATCTAATGTGCCCAGTGGAGCAAGATAGGCCGTGAAAGGCTGGGTGTTAAAAGTAAAAGCGGGCTGTGGAGCAAATGGGATGGAAAATTAAATGAAATTAAATGGCTTGAACGGCCGTATTGTCCCTTATTAAAAAGACACATTAATTACATGGTCTCAGCCTTATTCAAAGACAATGTTGAGACTCAATCAAAACATTCCACTCGGCTTTTTTATCCACTTAAAATGGGCGTCCCCGAGGCCCTGTTAAGGCGAAATCGTTCCTACACCGAGGTTAGGGGAGAGTCGGCTTGGGGGAGGACTTCGCAGTACCGCTCCTGCCTGGGTAACAGGTTGTCCTGGACCTGGCAGGGACTCTCTGAGTCGTGGCCTGGAGAACTCCGACTGCGGAGCGGAGCCGCCCCGCTGTGCATGGGTCGGGTCCCGCGGGCACCCGGGCATCCTCCGCTCGGCCCCGGGCCGCTTCCTAGCTGCGGGCACCCAGCGCGCGCGACCCGCCAAGCCTTCGCCTAGAAGTACCGAGTCTGCTAAGGGCTGAGTTGAGCGGTGGATTCCCTTGGGAGCTTCTGGTCTCCGCCGCCGCGCCGTGGCCTTGAACTTCGAATCCCCAGGGATGCTCAATTGGCTGTCCCCTTGGACCCTGGGCACTGGGGACAGGTCTACCCTGTTCCTGTCCCCGGAACGTATAATCCCAAATTGGAGCGGCACGGGGTTAGGGGCTGTAGGACAGGCCTCGAGGGGCAGAAGGCAGGAGACCCCAAATTGGGAGCGGGTTTGGGCCCGAAGGTGACTGCTGCGGCCGGCGACAGGTCAGCACAGACCAGCTGCGCGGCCCCCGGGGCGCAGGTGGGACATTAGGCGGGGTCTGAATGGGGCGATGGTGATGGGCTCTGGGAACGCCACCAGATGACACGCCGGCGACGGGGCCATTTTCTCCTTAATTGCGTGGCCGGTGGATGCACAGCGGGCCGGGAACCTCCAAACTCCCAGCCAAAGATGCAGGCTGGACGCCTCTGGTGGGTTTTGTGGTGCCTTTTGTGCCTCTCTGCCTCTCTCTCTCTCTCTCTCTCTCT
>PVHP010038026.1:0-16891 GCA_004024765.1 Zapus hudsonius | reverse complement strand
CTCTCTCTCTCTCTCTCTCTCTCTCTCTCTCTCTCTCTCTCTCTCTCTCTCTCTGTATGTCTGCTTGAAAAATGAATAAATAAAATATTTTTTAAAAAAATTACATTATACCGGGAAAATGGCTTGTAAGGTTTCACAAATCCTACAAAGAAATATATTTTTCTGGAAACGTCATTTTCTGTTATAAGAGGAAACTGCCATAACACAGTAGGGAAGGTACGTGACTGTCTTCTTTTGTCCAGCTCTGTGCTCTGGCTTTTCATCAAACATCAGGGCAGCTCAGCTCTTCTCCTAGGCTCTCTCTTAGGTTGTCCTTTGTTTCTTTGGCACGCAAGGCTGGCACACGTTCCTACCGCTACCCACAAACAGCCACCTTCACAAACAGATGATACAACACACTTTCATGACTTGGGGTTCAAGCTAAAGTTGAGAACCAGAAAGCTACAAAAACTCAGTGTTTTTTAAATACTTTATATGGTAAAAAGACAGCAAAAATAGTTTTTTTTTTTGTTCAAAGACCAAAATATATACTGCTATGGTCATGGCTCTAAGGATGATTTAAGTAGTCTCTGGCTCTTCAGTGCGCGGTGTAGTGCAGGCTTCTCCAGCTTCAGTCATTTATCAAAGCTAAAATCATACTATAAAGATACATGAAGCCGGACGTGGTGGCGCACGCCTTTAATCCCAGCACTCAGGAGGCAGAGGTAGGAGGATCGCCATGACTTTGAGGCCATCCTGAGACTACATAGCGAAGTCCAGGTCAGCCTGGGCTAGAGTGAGACCCTACCTCGAAAAACCAAAAAATAATAATAATAATAAAATAAAGGCTCAGTTTATCTTAAAAAAAGAATAAGAAACAAAAAATATATATATATATATATAAAAGAAGACACTTGAAGCCGGGCGTGGTGGTGTACACCTTTAATCCCAGCACTCAGGAGGCAGAGGCAGGAGGATCACCGGGAGTTCAAGGCCACCCTGAGACTACATAGTGAATTCCAGGTCAGCCTGGACTAGAGCAAGACCCTACCTGGAAAAGCCAAAAAAAAAAAAAAAAAGATACATGAAGAAGCAGAGCAAGTAGAAGTCAAGCTTGATCATAGCTTCTTTCATGTGTGATTTCAACTGCCCTCGATTGTGGATTTCTGTTGGATCCAACACTCCCATGTTACCACTTGGCACCTTGATGAACCGATCACATTCCAAGTGGCAACTGGTAAATTGAGAAGATGAACCAGTAACAATGGTGTGGCCAACCAACTCTGGAATCACCACTTGTTTAATTTTGAGCAACATGATCTGGCATTAATGTAACTGCATTCTAAATCAGACAATGTACTTATGAAGTAGATCGAGAGAAAAATGAGTGCACAGCAGTCGAGGAGAGAGAAGAGGAACACCACGGCCTCCATCCTCTCTTTTTTTGGCTTTTTGAGGTAGGGTCTCCCTCTGGCCCAGGCTGACCTGGAATTCACTATGTAGTCTCAGGGTGGCCTTGAACTCATGGCGATCCTCCTATCTCTGCCTCTGAGTGCTGGGATGAAAAGGTGTGCCCTTTATGCCTGGCTTTGTTTTGTGTGTGTGTGTGTGTGTGTGTGTGTGTGTGTGTGTGTGTGTGTGTGTGTGTGTGTGTGTATTGTGGTTCTCTTTCTTGCCCAGGCTGACTAGAACTCCTTCTGTAGTTCCAAGCTGGCCTTGAACTCCTGGCGCTTCTCCTACTTCAGTCTCCTGAGTTCTGGGATCAAAGGTATGTGCCACCACGCCTGGCTTTAAACCTGGCATTTTAAAGTAAAGGAAGTCTGTTCTTGGCAGCGGTAGCAAGGGCCCTGAGGCAGCTTACTCAGAGCTCTTCCATTTGGAATACTGAAATTTGGGTTTTTATTTGTTGGTGGGCCAAACATTGAATGTTTGCACGGCCTGGTCCAGAATGCTGGTGTGAGGTATAAAACAAAGGTGAAAAAATCTGGTCCTTTTTGGCAAGAAGGTTTGTATTGTTAACATGAAGTGCGGGGAACAGTGTCTCTGTGGGCAGAGAAAGGGAGGTCCACACTGATCCAAAGGAGGGTCCCTGAGCCTGTTTCAGAGCCTGCAGTGCTGAGGATTAATCTGGCTACACATCGGTTTAGCCGGGCGTGGTGGCGCACGCTTTTAATCCCAGCACTGGGGAGGCAGAGGTAGGAGAATCACCTTGAGTTCAAGGCCACCCTAGACTACATAGTGAATTCCAGGTCAGCCTGGGCTACAGTGAGACCCGACCTCGGAAAACCAAAAAAAGTGGTGTGAGTGTCTGGTCTTTGTTTGCAGCAGCAAGAGCCCCCAACACACACAAATCAGAAAAACTTTCCAAATTATAAAAAGATATAATATGGTAATAAGCTTTTAAACTTTTTATTGACAGCTTCCATAATTACAGACCATAAACCATTAGGATTCCCTCCCCATCCTTGTATTTCTTCCTCCTCTCAATTAGTCTGTTTTGTTTCGGTGTCATCATCTTTTCCTCCCATTATGTGTAGGTATTATCAGGCATTGCAAAGTCATGAATATCACGGCCATGTTGTCTGGAAGTTTGCATTGGAAGCAGTCCTCCCCTTCCTTTGGCTCTTACATTCTTTCCACCACCTCTTCTTCAATGAACCCTGAGCCTTGGAAGGTGTGATCGAGATGTCCCTGAACACTCCACTGTCACTTCTTCTCAGCACTCTGATGTCTTTTGAGTTATCCCAGTGTCACTGCCACCTGAAAAGAGAAGCTTCTCTAGCCAAAAGTGAGAGTAGCATTATTATATGTGTATGCCCATTTTTTAAAAAGTGCTCATAAGGCAGTTTGGTGGACATAAAATATGCATTTAGCCCGATAACAGCAGGTGTTGCTCCCCTAGGGCTCATGACCTCCCCCCATAGGCTTTTGTCTAGGTCTTCAGAACCAGGCATGTTTTCCCTCCCGTGGAGTGGGCCTCCAGTCCAATTAGAGAGCAGTTGGTTTTCCCCACAATAGACGTGCTACAGTTGGCACATTTGGCCTGGCTGGTTTTTTTTCGAGGTAGGGTCTCACTCTAGTCCAGGCTGACCTGGAATTCACTATGTAGTCTCAGGGTGGCCTTGAACTCATGGCGATCCTCCTACCTCTGCCTCCCAAGTGCTGGGATTAAAGGCGTGTGACACCATGCCTGGCTAGAATTTTTTTTTTTTTTTAGAATTTTTTAAACCTTTTTTTTTTTTTTTTGGCACTGTGTGGATTGAACGAAGGGCCATGACTATGCTAGGTAAGCACTGAGGTACACCTGCAGTCTCTAGATGCAATCTAGAGAGGAGAGAGAGAGAATAAATGGGTGTATCAGGGTCTCTAGCTGCTGTAAACAAACACATGTGCCACCTTGTGCATCTGGTTTTATGTGGATGCTGGGGACTCAAACTTGGGTCCTTCTGCTTTGCAGGCAATGCTTTAACTGCTAAGCCCTCCAACCCAGTCTTTCTCTTTCTCTCTTTCTCTCTCTCTCTTTCTTTCTTTCTCTTTTCTCTCTCTCTCTCTTTCTTTTCGTTTTTTGTTTTTTTAAGATAGGGTCTCACTCTAGCCCAGGCTGACCTGGAATTCACTCTGTAGTCTCAGGGTGGCCTTGAACTCATGTGGATCCTCTTACCTTTGTCTCCTGAGTGCTGGGATTAAAGGCTTGTACCACCATGCCCAGCCTAATAAAAAATATATTTTTAATTTAATAAGACATGAAAAATAAACATATACATCTTGAAACAGAAGAAGGATATCTTCCATTGTTTGTGGACAGTGTTTCTTGACATAGAACAAAAGTTAAATAATTTGCAAATTATTATTTAATAATTAGAATTATTAAAGTGAAATAATCTGCAAATTATTAATATTTCAAATTATACCTCTAACAGTTAACAAGATCACTGGCTATAGAAGATCAGGTTACTGGAAACACTTGTATTTCTACTTGCCATGAAGAAAACTACAAAAATGTCATTTTATTTTTTTAAATATGTTGTTTATTTATTTGAATCAGAGAGAGAGAGAGAGAGAGAGAGAGAATGAGCACAGGTGTGCCAGACCTCTAGTCACTGTAAATGAACTCCAGATACATACACCACTTTGTGCATCTGGCTTCACTTGGGTTCTGGGGAATCAAGCCTAGATGGCCAGGGTTTGCAATAAAGTGCCTTTAACCACTGAGCCATCTCTAGTCCTCAAAAGTCATTTTAAAAAAACACAGCCGGGCCAGGTGTGGTGGTGCACGCCTTTAATCCCAGCATTTGGGAGGCAGATGTAGGGGGATCCCTGTGAGTTCAAGGTCAGCCTGAGACTCCATAGTGAATTCCAGGTCAGCCTGGGCTAGAGTGAGACCCTACCTCAAAAAAATACATCTTTATTGAAATATTAAGTGTACTTGTATGGTTTACTTAAATGAGCTCCTTTAACACTTAAAGTTACATTAATTTTGACAAACGTATGCAGCTGTGTAGCTGAACTGCCCCAAGTATCTCCATTTTGTTTTAGTTAACGCCATTTCTGTAGGGCTCTCCCCCCTATGAAAACTTCGTCCTGGTTACCAGAACATTCTTACCCAGTTACACTTGCTGTATGGGGAAGTTTATTGTTTTCTGCAGCTCCTGGAGAGGTTCATTGTTTTTGCTTAATTGTAACTCCTGTGCCCCTGGTTTGATGTACTGATGGTTTGACGTCACTGGCTAACTGTAACTGCTGTTGTCTGGGCTGCACCTGGAATGATGTTAGAATGATGTAATTGTTTCTTCTATCATCTGGCCTGTACCTGAAACAATCTTGGAATGATGTAATTGTGCTTTTGGTTTTTTTAGTCCTTTCCACCTCCTTTCTGGGTCAGGAGGCCCCCCAAAGTCTCTTGGCTGCCAGCAATAAGGGACTCTTAGCTGACTTAAAACGCGTGGTGGTCTGCAGTGTTCTTTCTCACAGACTAGAACGTAGTCACCATCAGTGTCCTCACAAGATCCCTGGCCTGGTCAGCCAAGAATACCCACCACCACCCACCCACACACGTACATAGAATTGCTTGCCGCACTTCCCGTGGGGCCTGTGAATGGACTCTCGGGCAATGCTGCAGGGTCAGCTCTGGCAGGGCCAAGGACGCTTGTTTTTACTGCTCTATGGTGTCCTCTGTGTGGATGGCCATCCCCTCCCCTAGATTTAAGCTCTTTGATTTTTTTTACATTTTTATTAATTTACTTGCATGTGGGTGAGGGTGGGTGGGGGTGCCAGGGTCTCTAGACACCACAAACACAGATGCTTGCACCACTTTTTTGTTTTGATTTGTTGGTTTTCGAGGTAGGGTCTGGCTCTAGCCCAGGCTGACCTGGAATTCACTCTGTAGTCTCAGGCTGGCCTCAAACTCACTGCGATCCTCCTATCTCTGCCTCCTGAGTGCTGGGATTAAAGGCGTGCGCCACCCCGCCCATCACTTGCTCTACTTTTAGTGTCCAATTTACATGGCTGGCTTTGGAATTGAACCTGGTTTTTAGGCTTTCCAAGCCCCATTTTTACCTCTAACAAAGTTTATATGAGGGTGTGGTGGTTAACACCTTTAGTCCAAGCACTCAGGAGGCAATAGTAGGAGGATCACTGCGTGTTTGAAGCCAGCCTGAGACTCCATAGTGAATTCCAGATCAGCCTGGGCTAGAGTGAGACCCTACCTCGAAAAACCAGAACAAGAAAGTGTGCATGGATGGTGTGTGGATGAATCAGGGACAGTTGCTGCTGCAAAGGAACTCCAGATGCATGAGACACTTTGTGCTTCTGGCTTTACTCTAGGCCAGAGGGCTTTGCAAGCAAGCGCCTTTTTAATCACTGAGACATTGTCCCAACTCTAGATAAAATAACATCAGGGAACCCTCTAGAGCCAGAGAGAAAGTAGGAAGACTTGTTATTCCACCCAGATGTCTTTGTGAGGTGGGAGGGGATGCTTTTTCATTCCTTCAGGTCTCTAATTCAGTTGTCACTTCTTGGGACTCTCCCGGAGACAGCACTGACCACACTTCTCATTCTACTCTCTCCAGCCTCATTGCCTTCCAGGTTCAGGATTCAGCTGCCTTCACCAGAGAGCAACCTTGGAAGACATTTCGTAGGTACTTTTGAGTGTGAGCCAGTGGGATTCCTGATAGCAGGACCTGTGCTTTTCTTTGTCATTTCGTGGCTTTATTCCATATTCTAAAATTTAGCTTAATGTTACTCAGTTAGGCTGGGGCCCAACAGTGCTTACCTGTAGAGCCTAATGACCTGAGTTCGATTCCCTAGTACCCATGAAAAGCCAGATGCACAAAGTGGCACATGCATCTGGAGTCTGTTTGCAGTGGCTGGAGGCCCTGGCTCACCCATTCTCTCTGTCTGTCTCTCTTCTATCTCTCTCTGCTTGCAAATAAATTGTGTGTGTGTGTGTGTGTGTGTGTGTGTGTGTGTGTGTGTGTGTGTGTGTAAAGAATGCTTGACCAACTGGTAGAAAAATCCCAGGACAAAATAAAGGGAGTAAAGGGACAATTATCAGCGGTTGTGAGGCAGGAGGATTTCAGTGAAAAGTAGAACTTAATTAAACTTGACCTCTGCTTCCATATGGCCACTTCTGTAAGAAATTCAAGTCTTGGGCTGGAAAGATGTCTCAGCAGTTAAAGGCACTTGCTTGCAAAGCCTGACGGCCTGGGTTTTACTTCCCAATACCCACATAAAACCAGATTACAAAGTAACACATGCATCTGGAATTTGTTTGCTATGGCAAGAGGTCCTGGCACATTCATTCTCTCTCTTTTTGCTTATAAATAAATTTTAAAAAAGAGTGGCACAGCCCTTTAACCCCAGCAGTTGGGAGGCAGAAGTAGGAAGATAACTGGGAGTTTAAGGCCACCCTGAGACTACATAGTGAGTTCCAGGTCAGCCTGGACTAGAGCGAGACCCTACCTCAAAAAACAAACAACAACAAAAGGATTTTACTCCCTCCCACCTTCCTCCTCATAATTTCTCCCTTTCCTTTTTCCTTTTTTTATTTTTTGGTTTTTCGAGGTAGGGTCTCGCTCTAGCCCAGGCTGACCTGGAATTCACTATGTAGTCTCAGGGTGGCCTTGAACTCATGGTGATCCTCCTGCCTCTGCCTCCTGAGTGCTGGGATTAAAGGCGTGCGCCACCATGCCAGGCTAAGATGGCACGCTTTCTGTATATCTATATAAAATATTTCCTGAAGATATTACTTCTGATGAGCAGGACTAGAAATGGGAAGAGAGATTTAGTGGTTTTTTTTTTTTTAAGGCAGGGTTTCACTCTAGCCCAGAATGACCTGGAACTCAGTATGTAGTCTCAGGGTGGCCTCAAACTCATGGCAATCCTCCTGCCTCTGCCTCCCGAGTGCTGGGATTAAAGGCGTGTGCTTCCACGCCCGGCTCCCTTCCTTCTTTTAATCTAATAGTCTTTCCAAAAAAAAACGAAGAAGAAAGAAATGCAAGCTTTAATTTTGGGTGGGAGCCTGCTGTGGGGTTGAATAGTTAGGCTGTTTCCCTAGGAATTTAATTTCAGAAATTGTCAAAACAAACTTTGATATTTATCTCGTACATCATTTGGGAGAAATAATTAGACTCAACATAGTTTACATAGTTTTTGCATGGATAATTATTAATCAGTCCGATCGATCATTGGTTCTTGGGACATTCTAAATTCATACACTTGGCTGGAGGAGGCGGTCTCCGCTCTGTCACAGGGAAGCAAGCAGAATGTCGGATAGCACAGAGCTTGGTTGGGGTCTCACTGACCACAACAGCTAAACTCACTGAGGATACTCTTGCTAATCGTGTTACTGGGAGCACGTTGGGTCCCCTTAGCAGATGCCACTGTCCTACTTGGCACAGTTAAGCAGCTGGGTAGCTCAGGGGCCAGGATTGACTGACAGGTCAGAAAGACCCCCCAGAACCTGCACTTTAAATTACTGTGCAGTGCTGCTTCTGTATTAGGATTCTCTAGAGGAGCAGAGCCCATAGAATGAGTTGTAGTAAAAAGAGGACTTACTGGATTAGCTCATGGCAGTCCCACAATAGCAGTCTGCAGGCCCGAGAGTCAAGGAACCTGCACTTGCACAGTTTGTGTGGCTGGATGCCTCAGCAGTCCCAATGCAGCCCTGAGGGCTTCCTGGAGAGCTGCTGGTCTTCAGTCCAGGCTGGATGCTGAGGAAACTTGGTTCCAATGCTGACAAAGGTTAGCAGAGAGGATAGATGTACGTGCAAGTGAACACACTCACTGGCAAGCAGCACCAGCAGTCAGGAGAGAGAGAGAGAGAGAGAGAGAGAGAGAGAGAGAGAGAGAGAGAGAGAGAGAGAGAGAGGAGAGAGAGAGAGAGAGGAGAGAGAGGAGAGAGAGAGAGAAGAGAGAGAGAGGTTCCCTTCTCCTGGAGCTTCCTTACATCCCACCCCCTTCCTGGAGGGCCACCCACATGGGGGAAGGGCTCACTTTGGAGGAGGGACCACCTCCTTCCAGGAAACAATCTCAGAGACCCAGCCAAGATTACTGTGGATTACTAATCAGGTCAAGTTGACAGCAAAACTCAACCATCACGGCTTCTATGGTTTTAAGTGCCTAATATGTGCCATGTCCTGGACATAGTAGTGCCACTCAACCCTCACATCAAGGCAGGGCCATTCCTGGTACAGGAGGAAACACTGGCTTTGCCAGGTGTGGTAGTGTATACCTTGTACATACCCTTCCCAGAACTCAGAAGGCAGGAAGGAGGATTGCCACAAATTTAAGCTAGCCTGGCCCACATAGTGAGTTCCAGACCATCTCAGGCTAAAAGAGTTTAAAAAATTGCCCCCGCCAAGCATGGTGGCACACACCTTTAATCCCAACACATAGGAGGCAAAGGTAGAAGGATCATCATGAATTCAAGGCCAGCCTGGGACTATATGATGAATTCCAGGTCAGCCTGGGCTAGAGTGAGATCCTACCTCAAAACAAACAAACAAACAAAAGATTTAGGATTTGCCCTTCTCATATTTTGCTTCATTCATTCACCTGGCATAGATTTATTTCGAATATTGAATGCAAGCCGGGCGTGGTGGCGCATGTCTTTAATCCCTGCACTCGGGAGGCAGAGGTAGAATGCACCAGGCATTTTCCAGGGACAGTGTTGCCACAGTGATCAGAGTAATTAGGTAATTGTCAGAAGATAAACAGAACTGCGATTCTTTAGGTACTTCCCTTCCTGTGGGAAGATGCATGTAAGAAACAAGAAAATATCAGATACCAACGTGTCAGACACAGTATGTGAGGGGGAAGAAGTGCTCTCTTTAGATGGCTCTGAGGGAGGCTCCTTTTGAAGGGAAGTGACAGTTCAGCTGAGGACTCCTTGACAAGCCATAGGAAGGCCACAGGAAGAATATTCCCGAAGGCCCTGTAGTGTGAGGTGGTGAGGAGGGGAGAGGGCAGAAGGAGGTCAGCACAAAGCACTTTGGCAGGCGGCTTTATTTGTAAACACAGTGAAGATGCTGGGGAATCAGGGTGTGATGGGACCTGGGTTTTGCCTAGAAAAGCTAGTTTTGTGGGCTGGAGAGATGGCTCAGCAGTTAAGGCGCTTGCTTGCAAAGCCTGACAGCCTGGGTTCAAATCCCCAGTACCCACATGAAGTCAAATGTGCAAGGTGGCACATGCATCTGGAGTTTGTTTGCAGTGGCTGGAGGCCCTGACTTACCCATTCTGTCTGTCTGTCTCTCTCTCTCCACTTGCAAATAAATAAAGATTCCTGTTTTTAAAAAAGCTAGTGCTGTCTGTTGTCTCTTGGGCTGTGGGTTAAGTGTGGCAGCAGGGAGCCTCATTTGGAAGAGATGTTGAAGGCTCTCGTGCATTGGGGTGTGGGGAGGATGGATGACAAAGGGAGACAGGGCAGCTCAGGCAGAATTTATTTTCAACCTTTTGAGCTTAGGAGATTTTTAGCTGACCCATCAAGTGGACATAAGTTTGGACAGAATTCCAGAGAGTCAGGCTAGAGAGATGGCTTAGCAGTTAAAGGCGCTTGCTTGCAAAGCCTGGCAGCCTGGGTTCAAATCCCCAGTACCCACATGAAGTCAGATGGAGTTTGTTTGCAGCAGCAAGAGGCCCTAGTGTGCTCATTTCTTCTCATTCTCTCTCTCTCTCTTTCTCTCCTTGCAAATAAAAAAAAATTTGAAAGAATCCTAGAAAGTTACTAGAGTGGAGGTGCTGCTTTAGGAGGCTGTTGCTGTCAGCTTTGTAGTTGCTGCGCAGAAAGAACCCAAGCAAAAGCGGCTTATGGAGGAATGGGTTTATTTGGCTTATGGACTCAAGGGGAGACTCCATTCTGGCAGGGAAAACGATGACATGAGCAGAGGGGTGGACATCACCTTCGCCACAGCACTGCAAACAGAGGCAGGAAGGTGTGCCAAATACTGACAAGGGGAAGCTGGCTTATAACTCCCATAAGCCTGCCCCCAATGACATAGCTCCAACAAGGTTCCAATGCCTAAATTGCCATCAGCTGGGGATCAAGCATTCAGAACACATTCCTTTGTGGGGGACACCTGGATCAAACCACCACAGCCACCACTCCAGCTCTACTTTTTTTAAAAATTAATTTTATTTGTGTGTATGTGCATATGTATGTGTCTATGTATGTGTGTGTATGTGTATGTATCTATGTGCGTATGTGCATATGTATGTGTATGTGTATATGTGTGTGTATGTTTATGTGCACACCCGTGCCATAGCATGAAGGTGGAGATCAGAAGACAATCTGAAATGTTTCTCCTCTCCTTTCATCTTCTTGTGAGACAGGCTTTTTCTTTTCTTTTTAAATATATTTTCATTTGAGCTGGAGAGATTGCAGGTTCGATTCCCCAGTACCCATGTAAAGCCAGATGCACAAAGTGGCACACGCATCTGGAGTTTGTTTGCAGTGGCTGGAGGCCCTGGTGCACCCATATTCTCTCTCTCTCCTCTCTCTTTATGCAAATAAATACATAAAATATTTTAATTTTTTATTTATATGAGAGAGACAGAGAGTCAAAGAGAGAATGTGTATGGGCATGCCAGGGCCTTCTGTCATTGCCAATGAATGCCAGATGCATGCACTACTTTGTACAGCATCTGGCTTTACATGAGGACTGGGGAATCGAATTCAGGCTGTCAGGCTTTGCAAGCAAGTACCTTTAATGACATAACTATCTTTCCAGGCCTGGTTTAAAAGAAATTTTATTTATTTGCAAACAGAGAGAGAATGTGCACACCAGGGCCTCTTGCTGTTGCAAATGAACCCAGATTTCTGCACCACTTTGTGCTTCTGGCTTTACATGGGTACTGGGAAATCAAACCTGGGCCATTAGGCTTTGTGAGCAAGTACCTTTAACTGCTGAGCCATCTCTCCAGCCCCTGAATTTTTTTTTTACTTTTTTTACAGCTTCCATAATTATAGACAACAAACCACGACAATTTGCTACCCACCCCCACTTTCTCCCTCCATCATATCCCCTCCTCCTCCCAATTAGTATCTGTTTTGTTTCGGTGTCATCATCTTTTCCTCCCATTATGTGTAGGTATTATCAGGCACTGTGAGGTCATGAACATCAAGGCCATTTTGTGTCTGGAAGTTTGTGTTGTAAGCAGTCCTCCCCTTCCTTTGGCTCTTACAATCTTTCCTCCACCTCTTCCTCAATAGACCCTGAGCCTCAGGAAGTGAGATAGAGATGTCCCAGTGCTGAAAACTCCACTGTCATTTCTTGTCAGCACTATGGTGTCTTTTCAGTTATTCTGGTGGTCACTGCCATCTGAAAAGAGAAGTTTCGCTAGCCAAAAGTGAGAATAGCATTAATATGTGGGTATGCAACATTTTTTTGCAACATTTTTTAAAAAGTGCTCATAAGGCAGTTTGGTGGACATAATATGAATTTAGACAGACAACAGCAGGCATTACTCCCCTAGGGCTCATGACCACCCCCACCATAGGCTTTTGACTAGGTCTTCAGTACCAGGCATGTATTTCCTCCCATGGAGCAGGCCTCCCGTCCAATTAGTGATCCGATCCGTTGGTTTCCCCCATAATAGACGTGCCACTATTGCACTAGTTGGCTCATTTGGCCTAGTCTGGTCATTCTTAAGGCTGCAAGATCCACTGCTGTTCACCACCATTGATGACTTCTCTCTCCCATAGGGCTGCAGGCAGCCATAGCTTTTTCTAGATTTCTGTCAGCTGGTTAACAGGGAGGAGGTTTCCAGTTCAGCTCCAGCTTGATTTCTCAGTGACCTGCAGCCCAAGTTTGTGTGGTCTTCAGCAATAGGGTCTTACCATCTCATTCTGGTGGGAAACCAAAGCCTTTGCAGTGGCCTGTAATGTTTATGAAATTTTCAGGGAAATGGATGGATCTGGAAAGGATCATACTAAGCGGGATAACCCAGGCTCAGAAAGCCAAATGCGGCATGTTCTGTCTCATGTGGGGAACCTCCCTGGACAACTCACTGGAATCCTGTCCCTGACACTGAAATTTTCCTAGTAATAATCTATTGGTTACTGGGTGTTCCATTATCCAAAAAAGTAGGTTTCCATATGGCTTATTCGAAACATCTTGAATTTTGGTTATCCTCTTCCCACCCTTCCCCTCAATCACTTCCCCTGACCCCATGTAGGCCGTTGTACCCCCAGTAATCTGATCACTTGCTTACATATATCCAATACCCTCCCCTTAAGTCTCCCCTCTCCTCCCTCCCTTCTAGCCCCTGCCTAGCTTTCTGACCTCTACTACTGTCTTTTACTCCAGCTCACTTATAAGCTTAAACATTTGTAGCTAGTATCCCCATATGAGAGAACATGCTGCATTTGGCTTTCTGGGCCTGGGTTACCTCACTTAGGATAATCCTTCCCGGATCCATCCATTTTCCTGCAAATTTCATTTTTCTTTACTGCTGAATAGAACTGCATTGTATAAATGCACCACATCTTCATTATCCATTCATCGGTTGAGGGACACCTAGGCTGGTTCCATTTCCTAGCTATTGTAAATAGAGCCGCAGTACACATGGAAGAGCAAGTATTTCTAGGGTAGTGAGTAGACCCCTTAGGATATATGTCAAGGAGTGGTATAGCTGGGTCATATGATAAATCTCTTTTCAGCTCTCAGGAACTTCCATACTGATTTCCACAATGGCTGTACCAGTTTACATTCCCACCAACAGTGTAGAAGGGTTCCTCTTTTTCCACATCCTCGCCAGCATTTATTGTCATTTCTTTTCTTTCTTTCTTTTTTTCTTTTTTGGTTTTTCGAGGTAGGGTCTCGCTCTAGCCCAGGCTGACCTGGAATTCACTACGTAGTCTCAGGGTGGCCTTGAACTCACGGCAATCCTCCTACCTCTGCCTCCCCAGTGCTGGGATTAAAGGCGTACGCCACTATGCCCGGCTGTCATTTGTTTTCTTGATGATAGTTTTTCTGACAGGAGTGAGATGGAATTTCAGAGTAGTTTTAATTTGCATTTCCTGGATGGCAAAGGAGGCAGAACCTTTTTTTTTTTTTTAATGTTTATAGGCCATTTGTATTTCTTCTTTTGAGAACTCTATTCCGTTCCGTAGCCCATTTTTTAAATTATTTAGTTTTTTGAGTTCTTTGCATATCCTGGCAAAAATTTTCTCCCATTTAGTCTTGTTATATAGACCAGGCTGGCCTTGAACTCATAGCAACCCTCTTGCTTCAGCCTCCCGAGTGCTTGATTACAGGCAGGGCCACCCTGCCCTGCTTGGGTAGTGGTGTTGAGTGTTCACTGGCAGCTGTTGGGGGCATGCATGGCTAACACACATTTGGAGAGAGCACATATCTTTGGTTTTAACCAAGGCTGGGGGTTCCCAGGAGGAACAGAAGCAATAGAATGAATTGTAATAAAAAGGGGGCTTATTGGATTAGCTTACAGTACTAGTTCAACAATAGCAGTCTGCAGCCTGGAGAGTCAAGGAACCTGTGGCTACTCAGTCCACGTGGCTGGAGGCCTCAGCAGTCCGAGGAACAAAGGCTTCCTGGGGAGCCACTGATCTTCAGTCCGGATGGAAGGCTGAGGAAGCTTCACTCCAATGCCGAGAAAGGAGAGACAGCCAGGCAGGATGGATGCACGTGCAAGTGAATGCTCTCCAGCAAGCAGCCAGGCAGGAGGAAGAAAGAGTCTTTTCTCCCAGAGCTTCCTTATATAAAGCCCCACTCTGGGGGAATCACCTCCTCCTTCAGTCAATCCTTCCTGGAAGCAACCTCAGAGAGCCACCTAAGAGGAATGTCTGTGATTTCTAAGCAGATCAGGTTGACAACAGAACTTCACCATCACAGCAGAAGAAAGGGAAACCAGCTTAAGCTGGAGGTGCATGCAGAGGCAGTGGCTGACACCCAAGACTCTTGTGTGAAGGGAAGATACAGCTCTATCTGAGCTTGAGAAAATGTTTTACATATCTGACACAGGATCCTACCTAAGAGGACCTGAGAGAATGTTTTACATATCTGAAAAATCTCTGATAAGGCCCTTTTGAAAAGAGCTCTGCAGCCAGCCCAATACACATTTATATGGTCACCTATTGTCCCTCAATAGACAGACCCCTAAGGAGGCCCAGACCCAGGTAAACTTAACCTGCAGTCTTTAAAAGAGCCTGCAGTGAGCTTTTCCAGGATCATGACTTCAGATATGCCTGTCCACTCTCGGCTCCTTGCTGAATAAAGGTATCCTTGTCTGAGCTCAGGTCTGGTCTATCTTCTGCCTCAATTTCCTTATTTTGTGCACCAGCCCTTGCTTCCAGCGTAATTGTTTCCACCTCCCCGCTTCTTGTCTGGGGAGAGCTGCATGAGGCTGCTTCCTCTCTCCCTTCTTCCCTCCCTCCCTTACTTCTTTCTGCACATCCCTTCCTTGGGCTATGCCAGAATGATGAGAGGAGGGAGAGTCTACTGCCTTCAAACTTCTTGGGGATGATCTGACATATCAACCAATAAAATAATTACCCCCACACCATGCCTGGGCAACGCCTCTTCTCTTGTCCCAGGCTTTGGTAAAGTCTCTGACTCTGGTGAGACCCCCAGCCACCCTCTGTACCTCCTTGACTTCGGGAACACAGCTCTCTTCAGGAGCCTGCAGGAAACGTCCCTTTCTCTGTTAATTCCTCTAGGCTGCTCTCCTGGCCTGAACGAGGAATCAGAGAAGGAAGGCTGTGTTTTCTCAGCCCATCCTAAGCTAAGGAGGAAGGGAGGGAAAGAGAGAGAGAAAAGGAGGGAGAGAGGAAGAGAAGAGAGAGTCCAAGAAGTGGAAGGGTGTGCTTTCTCGGTCCATCCTAAACTACTTGGGAGGACAGGCTGAGGTCTCTTGGGGGTAAGCTGCATGCCTTCATCCGGGACTATTCCAATCTCCACTTCCTAGAATGCACCTGGCTCACTCGGGCTTCTGTTGGTACCCATAGGCGGGGTTCCTGAGAACCCCAGAACCTGAGGGCAGCCTTTGCAGTTCCCATGGAAGTGAGGTAAGCAAGGGCTAGAAGGGTTTCCCCAGTGAAGACAAGCTTCAGTCTGCTGCCAGGGGGAGGTGCAGGGATGGTGTCTGGCGGGGTATGAAGTTAGCATAACTCCTGCGTCAAACCCAAGCTGGAGACTGAGCCCCTCTGGCTTAGAAGACAGTTTTTGGTTGTGTTCAGTGGAAGCTTGTAACAGTCCTTGTCCCCAAGTGCCAGGAGGTCACTGCACCCAGCACAACTGCCTTGTGTTTATAGAGGACATCGCTCTATCCCTGATGTTAGGAATACCAGAATGATGTGTTTGGCGGCTTGGTTTGTCTTTGAAAGAGCTGGTGGAGTTTCCCTCAGCCCCACAATGTGTGACCTCTGCAGTGCTAGGTGCTGGCCTAGCAGGATGAGGTTGGGAGAGGTCAGAGGTTAGGGAGGAGCTGCTTTGGGATGGCAACCACATCCTGGGGGTAGTCCCCAACTGTATCACGTAACAAGTTCTAAGTCACTTTATTTAGCAAGGAGTTGTTTCCTGATGAGTCTGTTCCCTTTGTTCTCTCTTCTGGAAGTCTCCTGGCCCAGGCCTCCTTTCCTCTGCCATGAATCGTGTTGTTGAAGAGGTGGGCACAACTCACCTGCCTCAGCTGGATAGGGTGGACTGATCATTGATTTGGAGTCGTCAACCAAGTTCCCTGTGAAGTCCCTGCGCAGCCTAGACAGTGACAGCCTCATTCAGGTTCAGGACTGTTGTCTCAGCCATTCAAACTAGAGAAAGGCGAGCCTGAAGTGTAAGGCACGAGCTGAGCTCAGGCTCCCTGGGAAGCTGGCTGGCTGAGCCCTGTGGTCAGGGAGCTCCACCCAGAGGGTGTCTAGGGTCATTGCATGAAAAGGGCCCTTGAGAAGAAATCGTCTAAGGTCAGGAGCTTTCTTGTGTGAATACTGGAAGGTGACCCTGAGGAGACGAATGGCCTAACTCAAAGATCAGTCGCCAGGAGGGCCAGGGTGCCCAGCCTAGTGTCCACGCACTTCTTGGTTTGACTTTGTGAAAGTCACTTCAGGGAGGACGATTTCCCTCCATTTGTGCCCAGTATAAAGAAAGGACGTTCCTGGCATTTCACAGCATTAAGACAAAGGCGTCTTGGTGATAGACTCCAGACCTAATATAATTGGAGATGGTTTCAGTAGCCCTGGAGTTTGGGGGCTGTGGTGGGAAGGCAGAGTTGAGTTGGGGAAAACCTCTTGGCAAAATTTTTGGTTTTTATTTTTTAAGGTAGGGTCTTGCTGTAGCCCAGGCTGACCTGGAATCTTGAATTCACAACAATCCTCCTACCTCTGCCTTCTAAGACCTGGGATTAAAGGCCTGTACCACCACACCCAGCATGGGTTTTTGACTGCCTTCTTCTGCTTTGACTC
>PVHP010038025.1:0-17060 GCA_004024765.1 Zapus hudsonius | reverse complement strand
AGAGAGAGAGAGAGAGAGAGAGAGAGAGAGAGAGAGAGAGAGAGAGAGAGAGAGAGAACATGGGCATGCCAGGGCCTCTTGCTTCTGCAAATAAACTCCAAAAGATGCATGTGCCACTTTGTGCATCTGGCTTACATGGGTACTGGGGAATTGAACCTGGACTGTCTGGCTTTGCAAGCAAGCACCTTTAACTGCTATGTAGTTCTCCAGCCTGAACTTCATTTTATTATTGGAAAATATTACTGTATGATAGTAAAAACTGAATTGGAGAAAAAAACTCCCACCACTTAGCTTTCGATAACAAGGTAAAAATTAATTACATCTCTTTTTCCATTCCTGTTAGAGTAAAAAGGCCATTATGTAAGCACAGGACCTCTTTTGTTTATTTATTTATTTATTTATTTATTTATTTATTTATTTATTTATTTATTTATTTAATTGTCCATAATGAGTTACAATATTTAGTGGGCAAACAATGAGTTGTTATCCCCAATTCCCTGCTGCTCCCCCCAATCTGCTGGATAACCTCCTCCATGGGTCGTCTGGATAGCACAGGACCTCTTGCTTTTAAGCAAGTGAAGGCCCACTAAGCCCTTAGTTCAGAGGGAGAGATGGAAAAGTCCTTTGTTTGCTGTGACTTCCCCTGGATGCTGAGTCTGTTGTTAAAGTGGAAGGCAGGCCTGAAATTACAATGAGGAAAACTAGACACCCACCTGCTCCAGCATGTAGAGAATGTGAAATGCCCAAGGCAGCTGGAATAATTCATGTATCATCTGCCACATCTGGACAGGCAATTCTTTCTCCACCCTGTTCCTCCTCTCCAAAGACATTTCCATGACTGCTCTTTCCAGAAGGCCAGTGGCTTTTGAGACGTGGCTTTAGAGCTCAGGTCCTGGACTTATATTGTATAATTTGTTCACAATACTTACTATAGTTTTTTTAAAACTCTTTGCTTATATGCATATTTGTGTGTGTGTGTGTGTGTGTGTGTGTGTGTGTGTGTGTGTATGTGTGTGTGTTGTACTTACCTTCTCATTGCTGGGACAAAGAACCTGACCAAAAACAGCTGATGGGAGGAATGGTTTTATTTTGGTTTGCAGTCTCAAGGGGAGACTTCATGACGGCAAGACGAAGCACAGCATGAGCAGAAGCTAGGCATTACCTCCTTGTCACAGCAGGTGGAAAACAGCAGCAGACGAGTGGGCTGAATTCTAGCAAGGGGAAGCTGGCTATAACACCCTTAAACTCTCCAACAACAGCACACCTCCTCCAGCGAGGCTCCACCTCCAAATTTGTCATCAGCTACCCACCAAGCATTCAGAACATATTTTCTGAGGGACATCTGATTTAAACCACCAATGTGTGTGTGTGTGTGTGTGTGTGTGTGTGTGTGTGTGTGTGTGTGACCCCATATACTTGCCTATGGTAGAGGACACTCACGTATGGTAGCCAGGGTGAAATGTTGGGTGTTCTGCTCCACAGTTCTTTCTCCGAGTCTTATTTAGAGCTAGAGTTTGTGGGTGCTGACCATTCTCCTGTCTTTGCTCTCCTGAGGGACTGGCTTTATGTGGGATCTGGAGATTCGATCTCTGGTGGTCTCAGGCACCCTTTAACTACATTTAACTGCTGAGTCATCTCTTCAGCCCCTTGCTATGGTTTGAATGTGTCACCCGAAGTTTGGATGGTAGAAATTTGATTCCCAATGTAACTGTGGGAATTTGTGAATTAGTGTCAATATTGGGGGAGTGGGTTTATTATCCTAAGGGGGGGTTTCTTTTTAAAGTTTTTATTAGCATATATATATTAATTGTACATAATAGTGGGTTTCATTATTATATTTTCATACAAGTGTATAAAGTACTTTGATCATACCCACCCCATCACCCTCTTTTTTCCTCTCCCACTGAGAACTTTTCCCAAACAGACACCCTCTATTTCATATCTTTTGTTGTTGTTTGTTGGTGAACCCATGAGTTTAATCACAGTTACTTTAAGGTGTGATATTAGGAGCAAGATGACTCTGACAACTCTCTTAGCTGGCTTTATCCCTACGTGAGGGGAATCTTGGTGGTCTCTTCTTCCTAGCTGACTGGCAAGAGGGAGGATTTCTTTTCGCTTGGGAGCTATTCTGCTTTGTTCATTGCTGAATGCCTTCCTCTTTCTCTATATAGGGAATTTTCTCCATATTTTCTCTCCCTTCCTAGAATGACATCTTTTTTTTTTTTGGCTTGAACTTTCCTGCTTTGCTTTTCCTCCTAACATTGCCTATAATGAATCTCATAATTCATAAATTAATCTTCATTGAGCCTGTGTTTTAAATTCTTTGATAACTTGGACAAGGACCCAAAGTTGGGGTTCATTGGCCTGGGGTCTCCTGCATTCTTACGGACATGGAATCCAAACTAAGTCTCCAATCCTGCACCCAAAGCCTGTGTGAGTGATGATTTACAGAAGCACTGGTTACTTACCCGTGTTCTTTCTCTCCCCCATTAACTGCCTATAAATCTTCAGGGAGGGCTGAGCCATAAGAGTGAATTACCATTTTTCTTTGATTTTTCTGTTTTACTTTCCTTTTTTTGAGATAGGGCCATATATAGTCCAGGATGGCCTTAACCTCATCATGTAATTGAGAAGGACCTTAAACTTTTGATCCTCCTGAATACTGGAATTACAAGTGTATGATAACACTTCCCATTTGCATGGTTCTGGGAATTGAACTCAGGGCTTCAAGCATGCTAAACAGGCATTCTACCAACTGAGCCACATTCCCGGACCAAGAGTGGATTTCTTCTAAGAGCAAGTTTTATGGTTACTCACTCCTGTTTTTATAGAAGCTTTGCCTTCCTCCTTTCTCTAAGCTCTATAATAAAATCTTTTTAAACTTCAAAAAAAGTGAATTCACTCTCTTCTGCTTCTCTCCTGCATGTGTTCTCTTTTTTTTAATGGTATTATCTTTCTTTTTTTTATTGTCCATAATGAGTTACAATATTTAGTGAGCAAACAATGAGTTGTTATCCCCAATTCCCCGCTGCCCTCCCCTCCCCACTCCGCTGGATAACCTCTCTTATCCTTCCACATGGCACGATGCTAGCATCCTGAAAGTATAGATTCCAACTCTAGACCTGTGACAAGTAAATCATTTTTATTTATACATGAGAAGTCTGTGGCACTCTGTTATAGCAGTATAAAATGCGCTAAGATGCTCCACACTGACATTTTAAAACTGGATACAGATAAATTGACTTTTCTGTTCTGACCAGTGATATGATAGTTGTCAAGTTTTCATCCTTACAGTTTCCTGTGCTCTGGGATGTGTGAGGCCTTAGCTAAGGAGCCAGACATACTCACTCACCTATCCTGGAGTCAGCGCTGGCCTAGGCTCAGCAGCCTCATTCTGGTAACTCCATGGCTACAGCCTGACCCTCTGAAGTGGGTTGGCTCTAGGCTGAATTTCACCCAGGCATTAGAGCCTGGTCTAGTCTGTGTGTGAACTTCCCTGGGCTTGGTAAGTTGACACATATGTAGATGGATAAAAAGATACAGCTCCGAGTCTCGCTGGGTTCTTGCATTGACGGAGTGAAAGCACCTCTTTTTCTGCCTCATTCAATACAAATAGAACATACCAGACTCCAAGATTTAGTGAATCCTATAGGACATGGGAGCTTCAACCCTTGCTTCTATTGGTCAGGACAGGGTGAAAGAAGTGCTAGACTTGAGATAAGAAGTTGGACCCCTCAAAAGCTATGTTCAGTCTTATACCATGAAAGTTTTTATCTGACTCCCTCCCAAAGCTAGAAAGATGCAAAGAATTGTGAAAAAATACTTGTGACATATATTTAAAAGGGGAAGGGGGAAAATGATGGGGAACCAAAAATGCACTTTTAAACTCTGTGTCTGGTTTTAAGAGCTGCAATTTTCATCCATAACTCATTTACTTCTTGCCTGCCTTCCTTCCTTCCTTCCTTCCTTCCTTCCTTCCTTCCTTCCTTCCTTCCTTCCTTCCTTCCTTCTTTCCTTTCTTTCTGCAGAGCTGGGAATTGAACCTAGGACCTTGAATATACTAAGCAAGCATTTTATGACTGAATTACATCTTGAGCTCTTTAAATGACTCTTATTAAAATGAGAGTATAGAGAAGATAATCTGAAATATTTTGGCCCCTAATTTTGTTATGTTGTATGAGTGGTAGAGGTAAAAAAAATGACACTATTTTATATGCTCAATATACTATATTTCTTAATCCTTGGCTTCAAATTGGGCATCACACAGCCAGGAGCCCAAGACAGATTCTTCTGAGAAAATCTGAAGAAGTTATTAAGTTATTTTGTGTTGCTTTCTCTTGTATAAGAGAATAGTGATAAAGCTAGTTACTTCCCAGGCTGGGCTGCAGCTCAGTGGTAGAGTGCTTGCTTAGCATGTGTGAGGCATGTTTTGATTTTCACAATGAAAACAAAACAACTTCCCAAATAGCTGCATATTCCATTACAATTGAGTTCCCCAATCATGTGAAATCTTACATCTTTGTCAGTCTCTGGAAAATCTTGGTGATTTACTGTTACTTAGCTACCTAGGGGTTCTGTTGTGAAGATCACAAAAACATTAACCAAAGACTATGTTCAGAGCAAGTGACATTGAGACAGAATAGAGAAAGCTAGGCAGGTGTCTGCTAGGGACAGAGTCCCAGAGGAGACCAGAAGATGCTAAACACCTGATTTCTCATGATACAAGAAGGAACACTGCTTACTTGGATTAGAACTCCTGCCCGACATTGATCTGTAACGCACCCTGCTGATCCCAGCCCCACCCAGATATGGGCGGACTCTATGATCCATCCTCCAGATCAAACAACAAATCAGATCCTTCCCCACCTACCTGAATGAAACCCTATAAAGGTAGCAGCCTGCTGGGGCTCCTCCCCTTCTTCCTGAGATCTTCTCCAGTTCCTGAGATCCTCTCTACTCCCCTGGTGTGATCTGAGCTTCCCCACATGAGTCTCAGTTCCC
Source organism: Zapus hudsonius (assembly GCA_004024765.1). NCBI lineage: Eukaryota > Metazoa > Chordata > Mammalia > Rodentia > Dipodidae > Zapus > Zapus hudsonius. Next base: position 12,059 of record PVHP010038025.1, on the reverse strand, counting down.
AGCCCCACTCGTCGGTCTGGCCAGATGGGGAAGGGGGACCTCACCGTGTCTTTTAATGTCCCTTTAATTCTGGTCTCTCTTCTCTATCTCTCTGGTGGTCTCTAATTGATCATGTGTGGATTCTCACTCTGGATCAGACATGTGGGCTATCTCCTTCTTCCCCCACTTCCCCCCTTGAGAAAGCCCAGTGCCAAGTGTGTCCCCTCTTTAAGTCAACCTCCAGGCTCCATCTGTTTATCTGTTTCACTGTCTCTGAACTTACTATGTGTCAGGGGTGAAAGCTTTTGGGGGCCTTTAGAGGCACACCCTGGCTTAGTCTTGGATGGCACCTGACAGCCTGCCAAGAGGGGCTTGGCTTAATGAGTTTCAGGAGGTGATTGAGATTGGCTGTTATGCACAGATTCTTATCATTAACCTTGATTGGCCAGGAAGCTCTATATATACTGCCTTGTTCCCCGCAATAAAGAACACACGTTCGTCAACCCACAAGCGGTGTGTGTGTGTATTTGTATGATCACTGCCCTCCGCGGGCGACGGGCAGTGATAACAATGTGCGGATTGCCACTTGGGATCTGCCACATGGGTGCTCTCATGTGTTCACAGCTCCTCTAGATCCAAAGCTCAAAGCTTTCCACGTGTTCACAGCCCCTTCTGAACTTCATTCTGTAAGCCTCAGTTTCTCCAGCTCTCATGGGTTCCTGGCTTCATCCTAACTCCACTCTCTACGCTTCAATTTCTCCCTAACTTCCACTTCTCTGAAATATGTTTTCCACATAAAAATGTTCCAGTCTTCCTTTATTGGTCCCAATTCCCTATAAATAAACTCCACAAATTGTGATTTTTCTCCACAAAAAAAGACAATAATTCATAATTTGTCCTTCTTGGTTCTGTCTTTATTATTCTTTACTAAAGATTAGGAAAGAACCCGGCATTTGGGATTTATTAATCTGAGGAACTGAGGGACCCCCCATGAACCCCAAAATTCCCACCCACATCAACATGACTCTGATATCATATCAGTATCACATCAGTACTTCTCCAGCGAGACACTAGGAAAGAACCTGATAGTACACTGTAATATTTGCCAAAAATCAAACCATGAACACATTGACTGTTGCCTTTGACAATGTCACACATATATTTTGTTTCAGATGGCACCTTACATCAATTCTTTGATCTTCTCTTCCAATTTTTGGGGATCAGCTCCAGAAATTTCACAAATCTGTTTCAAACATACAAAGGCAAAACACTTATTGGTTCAAGAATTGCAAAGATGTTGAAGTTTTGAGGAGCTTTTTCTTGATTAAAAACGATTCCTTGAAGGCTGGAGAGATGGTCCAGTGGTTAAGGTGCTTGCCTGCAAAACCTAAAGACCTGGGTTCAATTCCCCAGTACCCCCATAAATCCAGATGCATAAAGTGGTTCATGCATCTGGAGTTCATTTGCAGTGGTTGGAGGTTCTGGGCCACCCATACTCACTCACTCTCTGTCTCTCTTCTATCTCTCTGCTTGCAATTAAATAAATATTTTAATAAAAGATTTCTCATTTCATAATTTGAAAGATACTTTAACTATAAATACACATGAAACATGTTAAATTCATGATCTTTTCATATATGTTACCTGTGATAGTTTGAATGTAAATTGTGTCCCATAGGCTCATGTGTTTTGGATGCTTGGTTCCTAGCTGGTGGCAACTTGGGATGGTCGTGGAGCCTTTGGGACGGAGCCTTGTTAGAAGAGGTGTGTCACTGCGAGTCAGCTTTGAGGTTTATTAGCCCAGCCTCACTGGGTATAGCCAGGTCATTCTCACACTACTTCTTGATGGGACAGGATGTGAGGCTCTGCCTGCCATAATGAAACTCCCCTTGAGACTCTCAGCCAAAATATACCCTTTTACTCCCGGATGCTGCTTTTGGCCTGGTGTTTTATCCCAGCAATGAGAACATACTTTCACACCACTCTTTCAAGCTTGCTTTTGTAGATATGGTGCCAGCTCTCTGTAATTCTGCTAGTGTTCTTCTAGTCTAAGCCCTAAACCGTGTAAGGTTTCCTGGCAATGAGGAAGCCCAACTGGAAGCCTAGAGCTTTTATCTACCAATATCAAGGGCTTCCTTATTGCTTACATACCATCCTCTGAGACCAGCTCTTGGCTTCCTGCTCTCTGACATCTGGTAATTGTTATGTAATTGTTTCTGAGGTATCCATTTTCTTTTTCACATTTCCCCCATCTGTGATATACCTGCATTTTACAGTGGTTGGTATATTTTAATTTGAAAACTTTTTTGAGTGCTTTAACATTGTATTTTCAAGTAAAGTATAAAGGCTTTGTTGCAGAAGGGAGCCAGGGTGACAGGCAGAGAGCATGGGGTCTAAAAGCCCAGGTGTAGGTGGAAGTGTGGGTTAGCTGGCACCCAGGGGCTACTACTAGTCCTGTGATGCCCTGTCTGTGCCTGGGACTCTCTGCTGGATGCCAGGAGGTGAGGTAGTTGAGAGAGGAGCTGGGCATGGGATGGTGTGGGCTTGCATCACCGCACATCACTGGCACATCTTCTGCTTGGGGCCACTGGTGTCTTTACCCTCAGTGCTGGAGGCTGGCTCAGGCTGCCGGGCAGGTGCACAGGTGGGTGTGCGGTGGGCACTAGGGTTGGAACTAGCCCCCTCCTGTCTAGCAGTGGCTGGCTCTCTGTTGGCTACTCTGGGGCTTGGATCTGTGCCAGGAAGGGGGGTGGCATCCTTTGGGGGCTTTCCTGCTCCCTCCTCCAGATCCTTCCAGCTTCTCTGGGCCCAGCAGTCCTTGATCTTCCTGCTGGAGTGGTTCTTGCTTCACCTGTAGGGGGGGTCTCTGCCTTGATCACTTCCTCCAACTGGGATTCAGTCCTTCCCCTAATGCTCTCTGCTTTTCTGGACTGACCTCACCCTGGGCCCAGGGATCATCTCTACCTCTGATGGACTCTCACTTCCTTGTGTCTTTCCATCCAATGGTCCCTCACCTTCTGCCTCCCCATCCAGTAGTTTCTCACCTTTTGTCTTTTGGTCCAGTAGCTCCTCACTTTGTTTTGTTACTCCATCCAATGACCCCTCACCTGCTGCCTCCCCATCCAATAGCTTCTTACTTCCTTCTGTCTCCCCACCCAGTATTTTCTCTCTTCCTGCTGTCTCCCCATCCAATAGCTTCTCAGTTCCTTTGATCTCTTGTGGTATCCTGCTGAAGGGCATGGAGGAAATAGGGTTTTGCTGAGACTGGCAGGCTTAGGGGACTGTCTCCTTCTGTTAAGGAAGTCGAAGCAGTCTCAGGACCCCGATAATCTCTAGCGAATCCTGGACACTCCAGCCCCCAGGCAGGCCACAGCTGTGCCCCTTGAGATAAGCAGGCAATTCAAGGCCTAAATTTAGTCCAGCTGCAATAACTAACCTAAACAATAAGGTTACATTTCCTCTGTTGACTTCACCATTCTATGTCACATAGCCCCCTCAATTTATCTATGCAAAATAGGCATCCAAAGGGTACTGGCCCCTACCAATCAACTCATGAGATGCCCACAGATCTTGCCCCTACCAATCCCCATGCTGCCTATGTCCCTACCTCTGCCTTCTCCTCTATATAAACAACTCATCTATACAATAAGCGATCTGCCCCACTGTGACTATATCCCGAGAGTATTCATCTCTCGCCAGCTCACAGCTATTCTAAGCCTCTATTCTCCCAGCTCCATGGACAAACAGGGAGTTGATGCGCATTGCAACTCCCCTACTAAGCCACGGACCCACAATCTCTCCATCCAATGACCCCTCACTTTCTGCCTGTCTATCTAATAGCTTCTCACTTCCTTTTCTCTCTCCATCCTGTGGTTCCTTGTGCTAAGTTATCTCTGGGGTTTCCTCACTTCCTTCCTCTACTTCCCAGTGCTTCTCATCTCCTTCGCCTCCACCTCCCACTTTTCCTGGTCTGTTTCTCTGTTTAGCGAGACTCCTTCACTGTTATTTTTTTCTCCCCACACCCTTCCTCTCCCGTCCCACTGGCCTCACCTCCTGTCGGCTCTGGTTCCAGTAACACCTGGCTTCCTCTCCTGGACTTCTCCAGTAGCACCTCCACCTTGTCTGCCCCTGGATTTTCCCTTCCTTTCTCACCCACCTCCTCAGAGGTCCCTGCTTCTCTCCTTTCAACCTCCCATGGCTGCTCCCCTCCTGGCCCTGGCCCTGCCTGATGCCCCTGTCTACCTCCTTTCCTGTCATCATGGGCCCTTCCAACCCCTCCATCAGAAGCTCCCCCAAGTCTTCATTGAGATTCACTCTCTTCACCCTCCAGGGCCCCCTTGCCTATCACCCTTCCCCTTTTCTGGAAGCTTCTGCCTTGAATCGCTCCTGTAGTGCTTGTGAGCTAGTCTGTTTGGTGTGGTCTCTGCAGAGTCAATATCCCCTATCCCCTTTTGTAACATATAATAAATACAAATTGATTGAATAATCCACTTTTTTCCCTGAGATAGGGTCTCATGTAGCCCAGGCTAAATTAGAATTTACCTTAAAAGTTATGTAGTTGAGGCTGGCCTTGATTTCCTAATGCTCCTATCATCGTCTCGTGAGGGCTGGGATTTCACAAGCATGCACCACGATGCCTGACTTCCTTTTTTACAGGGTCATGTAGCCAAGTCTTGCCTTGAATTTCTGATCCTCCTGCTTTCACCTCCCTAGTGTGGGGATGGCAGGTGGGCATTTACCCTACTCAGGTTTGAGTATCTTCTAAGTACCTTACATTTGATGGAAGATGAAAGTTAAACCCTTTTTATGTATTACTGTTTTGGTATTAAGAGTGTTAGATAGTTGGAAAGGTGAGGGGTAAGTGAACAGGCTGCGATTGGGTAAAGACTTGAATTTTTGGGAAGGGGAGTTTGGCAGCTAAGAATGGTGTTAGGACTTTGGAGCAGGAGCTAGAAAATTCCAGAACAAACTTCTGTGTTAGTGTGCTATAGATAATCAACTCCCCACATTTTACGCTTCCATCTCCCGGTCAGCATCACCCCCTCTGGGTCCTGTTATCTTATTCATTCCTGGGATGGAAAGCCACTTGTAGCTCCATCTTGGTCTAATTCCACTCACCTCCTTGACCACGAATCCACTTCTGACACAGCAGAGTATTCTTTTGACTCTTGAGAATAGATTTACCTATGTGTGGGTGCAGAATTTCATGATTTATCTGAGTTGCCTGGTAGCCATTTCCTTATACTTAGTTTTCTTGGCTTTGGCCAGGGGAGGAGGGTTTTTTAAGGGCTGGGCCATCTAGAGGGTGGCTCTGGATGTGAAGGGAGTTTCATGATTGAATATTAAAGAACTCTGCCCCTTGTCTCTAACCAGGGTGGAAAGCAGTGTGTAGGTGGTTTGGGGTCTCGGTTTTTCCTATGGAAACTGCAAACGGGCTCTACCATGTGGAATCTGAGGCTCCCCCTTACCCTTCTCTTGGGACTTCTGTCCAAAGCTCTGCCTCCCAAATCACTCAGGCGCTCATATGTTACTAATAATTCCATACCATTGTTTCATTATTACTCAGTTCCCAACACCGGGAGCTGGGGACATGGCTCAGTGGATGAGTACTTGCTCACAATTTGAGGTCCTGAGTTTGATGTCCAGCACCCATGTAAGAAACTAGGCATGGTGGTGCTCACCTGTAAGGAAGATCATGGGGGCTTGCTGGTCACCCATTCTAGCCATAGACAACAGCAAAACCCGAAGAAAGCTCCAGATTCATTTAGAGACTCTGTCTCAAGGAAATAGGTGGAAGAGTGACAGGAGGAGAGCTGACATCATCCCCTCGCTTCTGCATGCATGCGCACAAGTGTGCAACTATACACATGTGCATATAGCACACACATGCTAAACAAGAGATAACCACTCCAAACACATACCATGCTATGCTATAATTTTCTGTGTCTTAACATCCAGTCTTATCCATTGTCCATGATGGTTTGACATATGGACTTGTCCCTAAACCTTTTCCTCATGATTCCACAGTATTCTATTCCTTCTATTGTCAAATAATTGATTTTTGTCATCAGTCTGGCCCATTAGATCAAGGACAGAGATGTACCTTAACTTTTTTCCTTCATGATTTTAGTATTTAATTTAGAACCTTGCATGAATTTGGCGCTCTGTTAATGGCTTTTGGCCCGAGTTGTGTTATGCTCATTTTTAGTCATTGACATTTGGGTTCAAGTCTCCAGGTAGCATTACATTTTGAGACTTAGATGTTATGTGTCTCCCTACTTCCCTCTCTTCCTCCTTCCCTCTTTCCTTTCCTCGAGCTGGAAAATGAACCCAGGACCTAAGCAAGTCCTCAGGACTGCCGAGTCACATCAGCTATCCACAAAAAGTTATTGCTGTTATGAGGAACATGCAAAGGAGTTGAAGATAGTAGTCTCCTCCTAGCAAATGGACGTGTGAGAGTCAAAATTAGACTTCACAGTGACTAATGATGCATACATAAACAATTATAATAGAATGTCTTGTCCAGTTGATGTGCAGTTTTGGTTGAGTGAATACTGAAGTTCTATTTGGACCAGCTGTATGGTCTAAATTGAGCTCCTTAATTTTCCAGAGATTTGTTGCCAACAGCAGCAGCAGCAGCAGAATACAGCCTTGGCAGCAAACCCTGGCACATCAGCAACAGTAACAACGCTGAACAAAGCAGCAAAAACAGCTAGGCATTTTCTATACAGTATTGCAAAATTTTAAGATAATTATTTAAAGATGAGTGATATAGTGTCTATTTCAAAGAGAAGGAAAATAACCTTATGATGTTTTATTACATTCCCAAGGTCACTCAGTAATAAAGAGATGATGTGGGGTCAACCTACAGTTGCCTGTCTCCTAGGATGGCAAAACCTAGCTGCAGACAGTCTCTGGAGAGAAGAGTGAAGCACTAATTTTTACAAAGCTGAATAGAATATTTGGGAAGAATTTTGTGGGCACACCATCCTCCTAATTTCATATTGTTCTACGTGTTCTCCCTGCCCAGCCATGAAGACATTGAAGGTATGACCTTGTTTCCAGTCTTATACTTGCTTTTTCTTAAATGTTTTTATTTATTTATTTGAGAGAGGGAGGGAGGGAGAGAGGTAGATATACACACAGATGGAAGGATAGAAAGTGAGTATGGGCTCACCAAGGCCTCCTGCCACTGTAAACAAACTCTAGACACATACATACACCTCTTTGTGAATCTGGCTTTTCATGGGTACTGGGGAATTGAACCCAGGCCATCAGGCTTTGCAAGCAAGTGCCTTTAACTGCTGAGCCATCTCTACAGCCCTCTATCCTCTTTGTGCATACTGTATGTTGCTTACTTGGGATTCTTCTCATCTCTATACCAGCTTTAGGGAGGATGCTGGTTGGAAATCACTTTTATGTCATCCCAAAGAGCCCCAGAATTCACAGACATACAAGCCAGAGCTTCCTGCCACTGAAACAAGTCCAGCAGATGCTGTATCTCACTGCTGAGAAAAAAAAAAATACCTGACCAGAAGAAACTTAAGAAAAGAGAAGGATTTATTTTGGGCTTACAGTTTTAAGGGGAAATTTCATGGCAGGAAGCTCATGGTGGCAGGAGCAGTGAGCTAGCTTGTCACATTGTTAGGCAGGTAACAGAGGACAAACAGGAAGCGGGGAAGTTCTATGAAACCTGGAGGCTTGGCTCTAGTGATCCACTTCCTCTAGCAGGGCCCCACCTCCTACAGGATCCACAACCTTCTCACACAATGCTACCAGCTGGGGACCAAGTATTCAAACACATCAGCTTATGGGGATCATTTTACATTCAAACCTCCACAGACAGTTTCTTCTGAATTATTTGTGAGTAACATACTTATTAGCAATATGTGTCCATATTCTATTGCTCTTACAGTATATATAAGTGTTTTGGAAAACCATTTAACTTTAATATCAAAGAATGAAAGATATGATTGACTTTTGGTAGTTGGCTCTAATTCGAGTACTTGTTCATTTATTTTTCTTTGTTTCCTACTCCATAGACATCAGCCTACCATGAAACTAAAGTTGTTGTCCTAATGGCTCCATGGTTGGGCCTTATGTCATGTAGGACTCCAGTGTTATCTGCACATGTCAGTTCCTATTCATGTGTTCATATTTCCAGGATTAATAGTGGGTTTGGGATTTTAAAATTTTTGTTTATTTATTTGCAAAAAGTGAGAAAGAGAATGGGCACGACAGGTCCTCTTACTAATGTAAATGAACACCAGATGCATGTGCCACTTTGTGCATCTGGCTTTATGTGGGTACTGGGGTCCTGAACCCATGCTGACAGGCTTTGCAAGCAAGCACTTTTAACCACTGAGTCATTTCCCCAGCCTGTGATTTTGGATTTTTAGAAGAGTTTATAAATCAAATGTGAGCTATAATTGTGTCCCAGCCTTTTGTGCACTTTAACTTTCCATGATTCCCGTCTCTGCTTCCAGGCATGCGTGGCCACGCCCAGCTGTCTATGTTGGTGCTAGGGAACTGAACGCAGGGTTGATCAGGTCCTCACACTTGTGCTGCAAATGCCATTTCCTGCTGAGCCATCTCTCCAGCCCTACAGTTGTTTCTTATATTTCAGTCCTGTCCGATATCATCCAACTTCAGCAACCAGGGAATATGCACGAATTACCATGGTCCTGGTCACTGCATGTGGCTTCATCTGTTTGACTTTATTGAAGTTTCATTTTTAAATGATTTATAGACATTAAAAATAATCAAAATGAGCAAGAATCAAGGGCATGGGGCAGAGGGGACATAAGAGAATAACCCAATGGGAACATGACCGATTTCCATAATATGTTTACATATTAAAGATCACAATAAAATTTAAATTAAAGAAACAGAAGCAATGGCAAAGTAAGAGTGAAAACATAAAGGATGATGTACTGGGGAAATATCTGTTCAGGAATTCCAGGACACTGTAGATGAGGGGTTACTGATTTTGAGCAGCAGAGGTAATCTTGAGAGTTTTGACTGTAATGGACCAAAAGAGAAGCTTTAAGTCTTCTGATGTAATGCAAGATGCAGGCTATTTTTCAAGGGAGATGGATATTCTCCTTGCTCTGTGTCGTAGGAGGATTTATATAAAGCCATTTAGAGTATGAGCAGTTAAGAAGGCATAATGCATAATGGCCCTATGCCAAATGCTTTACCAGAAATATGAAGACATTTCTTGCAATAATCCTTAATAGAAATGGAGCTCTGTTTTTATATCAATGGAGAAATAGAACTCAATTACTTTTTAATGAGTTCATTTACAGTTGTTTTGGTTGAGAGGATGGAACCCATTTTCAGAAGTGGTTTCAAAGAAGTGAGTTTAATTTTTCTCTACCCTCAGGAAGACAGTAAATGTCAATGAAAGCTTTCCATGTCAGTTCTGGGGAAATAAGGGGAGTCATATGAATGAATCTTTTTGCCAGCCCACTCCAAACCTTCTCTGGTTCCCATGACTTTCTTACATATCATTGCAGGAGAAAATCTGGTGAGAGTTCAGAGGTGACATGGTTTAACTGTATAACTGTAGCTCTGGAGAATAAAATGAGGACCCCAACTGCGCCCTATGTATTTGCTCAGTCACCTATTCAGAATCAGAAGGGTAAAAGGTTGGGAATACTATCTCTTCAAGATTGACATTCTTTTCTTCTCTCTTGTTTTTTTGGCATAAGAATGATATATATATATATATATATCATTCTTGCATTACATTAGAAGAATTAGAATTTCTCTTTTGGTCTATTACTGTCAAAACTCCCAGGATTTCTTCTGCTGCTCAAATTCAGTAACCCCTTATCTACAACGTCCTAGAATTCCTGAACAGATATTTCCCCAGCTCATCATTCTTTATGTTTTTTTATCTTGCCATTGAGTTTTTTCCATGGTCCCCTACTACAGAGACTGATACAGATGGCCCACGGAGGAGGATATCCAGCTGACTGGGGATGGGGAAGGGGGGCAATGAGGAATTGGGGATAACAACTCATTGTTGGCCCACTAAACAATGTAACTCATTATGGACAATAAAAAATACTTTAAAAAATATCTTTGCAAATGGAGCCAATATTACAATTTGGGGGGAGGTGTTCAAATAATTACACAAATGTAGACTTATTTGTACATTGTAACATACACACTTTCAAATTGTTTACTTTTAAAACTCTATAATCAGGATGCTACATTAATATTTAATGAATAATTCAACTCTCAAGAAAACTTTCTGGGATAAAGCTAGCCATGTTATAGCCAGAGTCCTGTTGAGTGATTCTTAGACTACAGGGAAGTAGATTACTGGTAGTATAATCAATTTGGTTAATTTCATTTTATAATAGTCGTGGGTTTAAATATGAGATCCTTCATGCTACAGTGTTCTTCCCCCAAAAGTCCATGTGTTAATTCTTGCTCTCCAGGTTGCCATTACTGGGAGGTGGTGAAGTCTTTAGGAAATAGAACCTAATGGGAGGCGTTCAGGTCATTAGATTGTGGCATCTCAATTCCTTCCTCCCCTCCTATGTAAATTCCCAGTGAGCCATTTTACTGTGCCACAATCCCCACCATGATATGGTACTTCACCATAGGCCTAAAAGCAATGAGAACAGTCAGTCATGGATGGGAACTGCTGAAAATGTGAGGCTAAAACAAGCCCTCTCTTTTCATAACCTGATTTTTTAAGTTGTCATAGTATCAGAAAGCTGACTAACACAGTGATCCCTGTGGAATAGGCATTCTTGTGCCTGATATCAGTTCAAGAGGTCCAGCTGGATGTGGGGGCACACACTTGTAATCCCAGAATTTGGGAGAAGATGGCAGGAGGATCAGAATTCAAAGCCATTGTTGGACATATAGGAAGTCAGACATAGAGTGTATCTAAAAAAATGGGAAAAAACCCAACAAACACAAAAACAAAGAACAGACACAATAAAAATCAAGTGATCTATATCCTTTAGATACTAGTCAAGATGTAATTAGTTTAAGGATTCCATGACTGAGGAATATCCCATCTTAAAAGAGCTAAGGCCAAGAAGGGCTAACCTTTACTAAAAAGTATTGCTTAAAATTTCTCAGGAGCAAAAACACAGCCTTGTATCAGTGTAAAACAGGAACAAAAGTTGTCAAATGTAGTAAACACCAAGCAATATTTTCTGCTCAAGGAATGAAACCAAAAGTGATGGGAAAAAAAAACTTGCTCCGAGGACTGGAGAGATGGCTCAGAGGTTAAGGCACTTGCCTGAAAAGCCTAATGACCTAGGTTTGATTCCTCAGTACGTAAAGCCAGATGCACAAAGTGGTGCATGCAGCTAGAGTCCGTTTGTAGTGGCTGGAGGCCTGGCACACCCATTTTCTCTTCTCTTTTTGAAGCTCAGAAGATTTCATCACAAGTCCTAGATGCTGGAAACAGCATTCTAGTTTTTCCGGATGGTTTTTAATCTTTCAATGATCCAAACGCTCTTTTCTTTTTTATATATATATATATTTTATTTATTCATTTTCAAGCACAGAGATACACACACACACACACACACAGAGAGAGAGAGAGAGAGAGAGAGAGAGAGAGAGAGAGAGAGAGAGAGAGAGAGAGAGCGCGCACCAGGGCCACCACCTTGTGGGTCTGGCTTATGTGGGACTTGGGGAATTGAACCCGGGGCCTTAGGCACTGGAGGTAAGTGCCTTAACCCCTGAGCCATCTCTCCAGCCCGCAAATGCTCTTTTCTATGCTCACATTCCTCCTTTTTGGGAAAAGGATTGTTTACTTTGTGCCGTTATGTGTCAGAAGCACGTAAGCTGTCTTTTGATTTTACAGAGCTCATAGTTAAGAGACTTTCTTGAGTATCAGATGAAATTTTTGACTTTTTGAATGGTGTTGGGACTAGTAAAGTATATAGGATCATTTCAAGTTGGACTGCATACATTTTCTATGAGTCTATGGGAGATAAGGGCAGAATGTGGTGGTTTGAATGTAAAATATACCCTAAAGCCTCCTATGTTTGTAATTCAGCCTCATACTATATAGCTGGTAGAGCCTTTGGGAGTTGGGGCCT
>PVHP010038024.1:0-17098 GCA_004024765.1 Zapus hudsonius | reverse complement strand
GCCACATATGAGTCTTTGTCATTTCAGTGGGAGTTTTATGTGGGAATTTAGAAGAGGAAAAAAATCCACCCTGATTCTGATTTAATATCTAAACCAAGAAATCTGCCCACCGAACACCAAATCATCCACCCACGCAGCAGGGGCCTCCCAGTGAGACTTGGCAAAACTTTGGTTGGAATGAGCTAGGAACTAAGTGAAAATGTGCTTGCTGAGTCTGAGTTGATATTTGCAAGAAATCCCCCTGCTAGGATCTCTAATTGCAGTACACGTGTCAGAAGGATCACTGTTTGCTTTGGGAGGAGGACTTGATACCTGTGGTAAGGGTGTTCTGAGAGGGGAGAGATAGCCCAAAACAAATATCTTCATAGAGCAAAACCGAAAAACGGGAGGCAATGGAGAAGGGGGAGAGGCAGAATATACGTATGAGACAGAAAAGTTTTCTATATTAATGAATGAATTATATTTTATTAATTCATCATTAAATTTTAAAATTAGATTTAAAATTAGAGTCCATACAATTTGATTACTATTAGAACAAATACCTATCTATCTATCAATCTATCTATCTATCTCTCTCTCTATCTATTTATCTATCATCTTTCTATCTATCTTTCTATCTTTCATCTATCTATCTATCTATCTATCTATCTATCTATCTATCTATCTATCTATCTCTATCTATATCTATCTATCATCTATCTATCTATCTATCTATCTATCTATCTATCTATCTATCTATCTATCTATCTATCTATCTATATCTATCATCTATCTATCATCTATCTATCTATCTATCTATCTATCTATCTATCTATCTATCATCTTTCTATCTATCTTTCTATCTATCTTTCATCTATCTATCTATCTATCTATCTATCTATCTATCTATCTATCTATCTACCTACCTATCTATCTATCATCTATCTATCTATCTATCCATATCTATCTATCATCTATCTATCTATCATCTATCTATCTATCTATCTATCTATCTATCTATCTATCTATCTATCTATCTATCTATCATCAAGCACAAACAGGTTTTATTTAATTAACAATGGAGTCTATGGGATCAGTCCCTGGCATTTAAGTGCAGTCTTAATCTGTGTTTCCCATGATGTAATTACATGACTCAACCCATTGGACACCAGCTAAACCAAGGAAGAATTACTAGGAGCGAGGAGAGGTCACCCTTGAATCCCTTTTGCTTGGGTTTTGCATTGCTGCATTAGTGTGGACCTGGGTACCATCTCTGAGTTGTGTTAGGAAGCAGCCTACTCAACCAGGGGGCATTCCTAAAGAGAGAGACATGGTATAATTGTCCCCCTACTTATGTCCAGACACAAAAGAAACAAGAGAAGCATTTGGAGTTAAGATGGGACTTTATTTATTTTTGTTTGGAGAACCAGCTTAGCCACATTACAGAGCCAATAATTGGATTGCAGGGCTGGAGATATTGTTCAGTGGTTAAGGTGTTTGCCTGCAAAGTCTAAGGACCCAGGTTGGAGTCCCCAGTACCCACATAAAGGCAGGTGCACAAAGTGGTGCATGCATCTGAGTTCATTGGCAATGGCTAAGACCCTGGTGCGCCCATTTCTCTCTCTCTCTCTCTCTCTCTCTCTCTCTCTCTCTCTCTCTCTCTCTCTCTCTCTCTCCTTGCGAATAAATAAATTTAAAAAATTGGATTGTAGAATGCCCCCTTGTGAAAGCATGCTCTTTTAATTAGTCTCATCTTAGCCCTTCAAAGCAAACGTATTCCAGCTTTACCTCTGGCTTCATGCACTGCAACGTGGTAGGTTTTCATTACCCTGGAAAAAGAGGGCTTTCTGCATAACTTTTAAATATCTGAGCTACATTTCCAAAAGCAATCCATAGAATAGAACAGATTCCTTTAGAAACCGGTGTGAGGGCCTTTTAAATTATATTGAGAACCTGGATCTCATTTCTAGACTAAATATAAATAACTTCTCAAGGTCAGTAAATAAAAAGGAACATTACATTTCATATAGGCTTTTACCAACACCTTTTCTGTGATATTATTTTTCCCCTGAAAGGAAGCATATGCTTATTTCATCTAGAAGGTCACTTTGAGGTTTCTTATGGTCTTCAAATGTGGGCAGGATTTCAGCCTTTATAGGTTGCTCTGAACTATCATAGTTACCAACCCAATTTAAACCTGATGTGTAAGTTGTGTCTCCTCCTCTGTTGATCCAAGCAGGCCCTTACCACCATGCAGATGATACACAGGGAAGAATTCCAGCTGACTTGGACACTTGCAGAAAAAGTCAAATATTGCCAGTTGGAAGATTCTAAATGTTTTGGAATTGATATACTTTATCTTTTATTGGCCAAGAGAATATACTCATAGAGACAAATTTATTTTATTTATTTGCAAGGAGGGAGGGAGAGAGAAAGAAAGAAGAGAGAGAGAGAGAGAGAGAGAGAGAGAGAGAGAGAGAGAGAGAATGCATGTGCCAGCGCCTCTAGCTGCTGCAAACAAACTCCAGATGCATGTGTCATCCTGTGCATGTGGCTTTACATGGTGACTGAGGTATCATCCAGGCCATCAGGCTTTGCAATCGAGTGCCTTTAACTGCTGGGCCATCTCTCTAGCCCTAAAGACATATCTTATATAACAATTTGGTAGGCTATCAAATCCTTTCATCAGATCACCTCTTTTTCTCATACAGGTGTGTTTAGTGCTTTAAAACGAAGTTTTAGCCGGGCATGGTGCGCACGCCTTTAATCCCAGCACTTGGGAGGCAGAGGTAAGAGGATCGCCATGAGTTCAAGGCCACCCTGAGACTACATAGTGAATTCCAGGTCAGCCTGGACTAGAGTGAGACCCCACCTTGAAAAAAACCAAAAAAATAAAAAAATAAAAAATAAAAATAAAATGAAGTTTTGCATACACAGATTTTTTGTTGTTTTTCAGCAAGTCCTAAGCTTGTTCTTCTCTCTCTTCTTTCTTTATCCTCTGTCCTCACATTTTATGTCTTTTCAAAGTTTCTAATTTTTTAAAGTCCATCATATACAAAAATCAAAGGAGAAACAATGAAGATGATGATGAGGACCTTCAAGAGGAAGGTGCTATGTGCCTTAAATTGCAAAGTAGTTGAGCAGTGCAAATGTTCATTGATCCAGAAATCTCATCAAGGTTTTATCTCTTCACCTTAATCACAGGAAGGTAAGCTACTGATATCTCCATTCAAGCTAACACAAAATAAAATATGGTAAGAGAAGTTATGATCATTTTTAAAAGATAAGTAGCCTTCGTTATTGTAAGACACCCCAAATCTAATACCAATAGGATTTCCTCTACATCCTCTACCTTGGAGTCTGGGTGAGAATTTTATTTAGGATTGTTATGAAGCCAAAAAGCAGACATGCAGGAAGAGAGTTTTTGGGGTCTGGATTATCTGAGAAAAATACATGTCAGTAGCTCCCAAGTGAGGAATAAACATTTTTTTTTATAATTTCATAAAGCAACATAAATGAAAAGTTGAAATGTTCTAAATATCACCTATAGGAGTAATTTTTTTCTCAATTATGTGACCTGCTCCTTAAAAAATGAAATCTCCTTTATAAATCTTCAAAATTATAGATGGAGATAGAAATTATGGAGTGAAGAGATGGCTCAAAGGTTAAGGGCACTTGACTGCAAAGCCTATCAACCCAAGTTCAATTCCCAGTAACCACATAATGACAAATGCAGAAAGTGGCACATGCGTCTAGAGTTTGCTAGAGGCCCTGGTTACCGTATTCTCTCTCTCCCCACCAGTGCTTGAAAACAAATAAATACATATTAAAAAAAGACATTGAAGCAACCCCACACTGCAGAGGAATATGCTTTCCTAGGTCCTGTCACTGGAGGAGGGAGTCTACTCAGGCCTGATGATGGCACCTGAGCTTTAATGCAAGCCTTCCATAGATATTGCTGACGACTTGTGCGATGCCTTTGTCCTCATGCTCAGTCTGTTTGTGTGAAGATAGGGAAGGCCACCCAGTTATGAGTTACAAAGCACCGGAGCTCCAGCCCCAGCCCCACCTGCAGCCAACTTTTGGACCTCCTGTAGGCAAAACTCTGTTGCCAGCAATGGACTCCGTGACCTTGGCAAACCTCTTAGTCACTACATCTCCATTTACCCATCTCTAAAGTGGACTTCACTTTGCTCTCTGCTCTTTATGGGGATGTTATGAAAATTAAAGAGATGATCCTGGTAATTTTCTTTTGAGTCCCTGAGAAGAAAAGCACACTTCAAATAGAAGCGCCATTATATTTGTTTTGCAATCTGTTTCTGTCTTCCTCCCCTTCAATTACCCTTCAACTGCTGTGTTTACTTCCACAATCAGGTGTGTCTAACTGGTCAAACCAACACTTACCTGTTGTGCCTTTTCCCATTGCTGCTGCTTGTCTTATTTTCCAGGTTGATTTCTTTGGAAATAGTCTATGCATAAGTTGATTATATTGAACTTGGGAGAATAGTTTCCAGAAAGTGGCTTATACTCTTTAAATGTATCTATACACACATATGTATATATATATATATATATATATATATATATATATATGTCATATATATAAATATCTGTGTGTTGTATGTATAAATATAATTATATATACACATATATGCACATATATATAGTCAATGGTGATAAAACAGCCTGCAACAGCTTCTAATGTTTCCAAATGATTATATACAATAAAAATAATAATTATTGCTATAAATCTAAAGTGTATCTTTCATCTGATTATCTCAAAGTATTCTGGAAAGGCTAATTAAGTAGCACAACACCTCGTTACCATACCTATCATTATGTCCATTTTGCAAGTGAAGAAACCAAGGTTCAACAGGGTTATGTGAATGGCATAAGGACTGAACACAAGTTAGTGTCAGGAAGGTGACTTAGTGTTTCCAAGGCTCAGTCAAAACTGTTACTTTGGGGGGATGGAGAGATGTCTCAGCAGTTAAGGTGCTTGCCTGCACAGCCTAATGACCTGGGTTCCATTCCCCAGTGTCCACGTAAAGCCAAATGCACAAAGTGGCGCATGCATCTGGAGTTTGTTTGCAGCGGTAGGAAGCCCTAGGGTGCCATTCTCTCTTTCTGTCTCTCTTCTCTGTATCCCTTTCTATTTGCAAATAAATAAATGAATAATTAAAAAACCCTACAATGTCTCTCTTTACTCATTAATGCTCCATAATTTTAGCCATGCCCTGTGCCAGGTATCCACCACTGACTCTCAGTTGTTCAGTTGATATTCCTGTGTTTGAGTTTTATGATGCCTCTCTTTTCCTAACTTGTTTCACTTCTTGAATTTGGCAGGCTTTCTGTTTTCCCAAGCTCACCCATCAATATAGATGGTATATATAGCCTATTCACCTCTAATCAGTTCACATTAAGACCACTGTAGTCTAACAAAAATACCTAGTGTAAGAAAGGCAAGAAAACAACACCATCCTGATGCTAATGAGTGACTTGTACATTTCCCTCTCAGGTTCCAGTTCCATGTGATATTATAACAGAAAGCTTTAGAAGATTAAACTGCGTTTTATCATTGGAAAAATAAGTCTACAATGTTGATTAAATTAGGTATAAATTTGGTAGCATTAGAAATTGATTAACCACTACTAATAAGCTGAATACTATGAAATTGCTCCAGTTGTTGGGACTGAGTACATCCCAGTCTATGGTAGGCTGTACCTCCTTCTCAGTGTGTAGAAAAGCCCCACAGCACACCCGACCTTGTGTTAATTTGGAGAACTCAAAGATTCTAACTAACATAACCTTTCCCCACTCAAATTGCAACAGCGCTTTGGTTCTAATGAGTAAGTTTCTAAAACTTTTCTACTTGTCCAATATAATGAAATCATTAAATCTTTTGTAGGAAATGAGAAGGCTCAAGCGAGCGATGATAATTTGTCATTGTGGTCAGATTTGTCATTGTGATCCTAAGCAGACAATTCTAGTGACTGGTGTTTTTTTTTTTTTTTTTTTAGTTGTAGGAGGCAAGATAGCCTTAGAGTTAGCAACTCTAGTTTGGAGTCAGGTAGGTTTCTTACTGGTTGTAGACCTTGGGTGCGTGAGGTAGTCTCTTTGAGTATGGATCATCCATTCTAAGCTAGGATGGATGTCCCTGTATCCTGAGTTTGTCAAACAGATCAATGGAGATATAGGAAAATCCAGGCATGTGGTAGGCATTCAGTAAATGGCCGCTTTCAGTGTTAGTGTTAATATTTGAATGAGCTGGCTGTGGTGGCACATGCCGGTAGGATATTGCTGAAGAGGCGGAGGCAGGAGGATCATGAATTCGAGGCCAGCCTGGGCTACACATTTTAGCCGGGCGTGGTGGCGCACACCTTTAATTCCAGTACTTGGGAGGCAGAGGTAGGAGGATGGCCATGAGTTCAAGGCCACCCTGAGACGACAGAGTGAATTCCAGATCAGCCTGGGCTAGAGCGAGACCCTACCTCGAAAAACCAAATATATATATATATATATATATATATATATATATATATATATATATATATATATATATATATATATATATATTTGAATGAGTCCCTGCATTTATATTGAAAACTAAAAAGTATGGGTATTTGAAAAGTGTTTGAAATAGTGGAATTTATGACTTAGAAAACAGGGTAAAAATGGAGATGTGACCAGATAGCCTTTGGGGACAGGAGCAGGGATGGATTACAAATTAATTATAAGAAAGAGCAGGAAGTAGTAATTGGCTTGGGGTAGGATCATCCTCTTTCTCTAGCAAAAGCTGTGGCTTTTTTTTTTGTTTTACTTTGATATATTACAATGGAAAATTGTTCTCAGTAGCTCCAGCTTTTCTTTTGATGTCCCCCAGAGAATTGCGTATCCCTGATGCCCTACAGCAGTTAACACCATTTTCAAAGAAGTTTAAAAAATGTTGGGGAAAATAATAAGACTCACATTAAATCTAATGTAAAATATATGAAACCATGCCTGATGGGGCTAAAAGCAAAGAGTAAAATACAAACGGCTTTTTTTTTTTTAATAAAAAAGGACTAATTCATAAAAAATACATTTGCCACTTGGAAGGACAAGGAACAATAGATTCCTTTTGTTCTAAGAACACATCTTCAGGAGACATAAAGCCATTTTCCCCTTTCTAATCTTTCAGGAAGATCTGTGTCCTCTGAGTCAAGCCCAGGAAATAGCAAATCTCAAGGAAACCCAGTTCTTGGGGGGAATCCATTCAAATAAAAATCAAGACTCAGCTCATTGATTTACCATTCATCGTCAGCAACCCAGAGTTTTAATTTTTATTTGGGAGTGATTTTCAGCCTAGTTGTTGATGTTGGGATGCTCTCTGTATATCACTGCTTGCCATTAGCTGAGTCATCGAAGAACCTTAATTCTTCTTCCATTTTCCTCAAGTTTAATAAAGTCCCTCACACTGCTCCTACAATCATCAAAAAAAGTCATTTCTCTGTTTAAAGGCCATCCACAACTCCTTATATCTCTCCAAAAAAGTTGGAATGTCTTAGAATGGCCATTTGTGTCCCTTCAAAGTGAGAACCTGACCTATTGTTCAGATTTCCTCATGGGTTACTCTCTTTCCTAAAAGTATCTTCCATTTCGTGTTATTCAATATAGCCAACATTAATATCATGGGACAAAACCGAATTAGTTTGAGAGGTGATGAAAGAAAAAAAAAAGCTTGGTATAGCAGATTCTAGAACAAGGAAAGAAAGAGTGAGGTTGAAAATGAAGCCCAGAGCCAGGCTGGTTGGCAAGGCAAGATGGAGCTAGTAGAGCCAAGGACAAGAGAACGGTGTAGACAGGGCAAGGCGCTTCTGCTCCTGACACGGATGTAGCTGGTCTCTCTTGTTCACAATCTGGATTTTAATGATTTGAATTGGAAATGCTTTAAATACTGATCTTTCATTGCTAATACCTTTAGGTAAGTGCATTTTTAAAAATAATTTTTCATTTATTTATTTGCAAACAGAGAGATAGAGGAGAGAGAGAGAAAGAGAGAGAGATAGAGGAGAGAGAGAGAGAGAGAGAGAGAGAGAGAGAGAGAGAGAGAGAGAGTATGCCAGGGTCCTCTAGCAAATGAACTCCAGATGCATGCATCACTTTGTGCATCTGCCTTAGCTGTTATCTGACCAAGTGGAAGCTAGTCTTCGGGTATAAATTGACCATAGTCTGAGATCTAAACTGAGGACCCCACAAGAAGCACCCCAGCCCAAAACCCAAGAGAGCAGAGACACAAGCAATGTCCAGTCTCACCCTACTCACCTGAGCCTTCCTAGGTGGTGGTCTTTTTGACATCTACATGACTCAGAGCTGCTTTTAAACGGGACTTTTTAATTCTTTGAAAGTAATCACAGTGTTTTTATTATTTAAGATTGTCTGGAAAAGCTATTTCATCCAAGGATGGGGAAGGATGATTTCTGTAGTCCAGACAGGACTGGTAAGAAGGATAAAGGTGCCTTGTGTGTCTACCCTGCTGCAGCTAGCTAATAGGAGAGGCAGCTGGAATCATGGTGGTAATAACCAGTTCATGCAATGTCTCCCCACTTCCCTGTGAAGCAAGTATAATTACCTCTTATTGACAGATGAGGAAACTGAGGTTCGTAGACATGATGTCACTTGTCTATTTTCTCACAGCTAACAAAAGGCAGGGATGGAAATGAAAATACAGCTTTATTCCAGAGCTTGTAATGGCAACCACACCACACAGTGGGGAGTTCTCATGTTCACAGACCCAGTGCTGGGATCTCACTGTGAGGACCGCCCTGCACCAGTGACATTTGTGCTTGTTACCTTCAGCACCACCAAAACCAGTGAGATTTAACTGTGTGAGGATTCCCTGCTACAGAACATCATTCACAATTCTCACAAGTGGCCTTCAAGTGGATGGTGGTAGAATCTTTGTGAGCCTGTTTGGTTTTCGCCTGAGAGATTCTTGGAAAGGTGTCCCCACTTTCCTTCACCCCAGGACCTTTGAAAGCAGTCACCACCAACCTGACTCTCTCACTCCTTGAGCTCAGTGCAACTATTGCTGTTAAGCTGTGTCATGCTTATTTCATAGGTATGGCACATCCTCCCAGGAAACCCAAGATGCCAAGTGTTATTAATTTGCCAAGTGTTCCTCTTTTGCCTCTGGTATGACTTCTCTGATCTGCTGTGAACAGTGCTGAATTTTTAAGTGAGAAGGCTTGAGTTAGAATGCATGACGTGGATGGAAACCAAATGTCCCCAGTTCCCCATTCCTGAAATAGTACAGGTGTGCTACCTGTTTATCCCTCATCCAGTCCCGAATGTCATCAGTGCTCTGAGGGACACAGCACACAGGAGACTTCCTCAGAAGCCTCTGCTCCTTCACATTCTTGAGAGATACCCTTGTCCTTCGTGTCACCTTGAAGTGGCTCATAGATCTTCAAGGATTACAGCTCGGTCTAATTCCAGATAGATTCAAAATGAGAACATTTTCTTCACACAATGTGAATCAATTTAGGTAATTAGAGAAATGGTGAAAACATCATTTGAGTTCTCCCTAACAATTTTATTTAAATGTTCTGGTCATTTTCAAAATAAATAACACACAGAGATTGCTTTGTTAGATATGCAAATTTAAAGCAACTCTGTGGATTTTGCTAATAATTTTTTATACGTTACCATTACTTAGGACTCAATTCATGTTTTATTTTTTTTCACTTCTTTGAGGGTATGGATATAAGTAAGGAATAACTAAGAGCTTCGAGTTATGTCAGAATAGAAATACCTGTAATTGAAGCATTATGCAAAATAATTGAACTTAAGTGCGCATGTATATCATTTGATATTGAACATTATATATGTCAATTTTCTATACATAACATAACACCAATGTTCTGTAGATTACAAAGCTTTCTTTTTCTCCTCTCTCTGTCTCCATCTACATGTTTTACCATATACAAGTAATACATATGTGTGTATACATGTATATACATATAATATGTAATATATAGCTCACATAAACACCAATAGAATGACATATATGAGAGATAAGTGACATGCATATATATGCATGCATGTATGAATATAGTATATATATATGTATGCATATATACACACAAATGAATCTAGAGAAAAGAGAATATATATAAAATATATGAAAATAAGTACAAATTACATGTGTGTGTTTATATTTCCCTATGTATGATGTATGCATATGTATATTATAAGAAACCAATTACATATATATGTCATATTTACATAGTCAGATACAGTCCCTAGACATAGGAACCAGTATTTACAAGCATGGATATGTATGCAAGACTTAGTTCACCTGTACAGTACCCCTTCTCATGATGCTTTGTGAAAGACACCGGTGTGCCAGGCATGGTGGCACACGCCTTCAATCCCAGTACTCGGGAGGCAGAGGTAGGAGGATTGCCGTGAGTTCGAGGCCAGCCTGAGACCACATAGAGAAAGAGAGCTGGACTAGTCTGTGCCTTGTGCAGCCCTGTCTGTCAGGCCTCCCAGGCATCTCTGCTCTCTTCCTGCTTCAGGCTCCACAGCACTGAGCAGACAGGTGGCCTCTTCAGCTGGTTACACAGCAATTATCTGTTTACTGCTCTATGTCCTCATCTGACCCGTGTCTGCTTTAGGGCAGGGACTGACATATACTTGGCCTTCCCACCTCATGAAGGTGCTCATTATCATATTAATGTGTCCCTTCAGAAAGTAATTTGAATTTTACAATGACAAAATGATCAATATTATATTTCAATAGTTCATAACATTGTCACATAACTGTGTACCAGCTGCCAAAAAGCTTGGCCTCTCGATGAAATAAATTGGTAACATAAAGGATAAAATTGGTAACATAACGGATGTGTTTTTCCATCCCATACACTTGTCATTACAGACAATGGGCAGTGTAATTAATCACAAATGTAGGAGATATCTTCGATTGCTCTGCTTCTCTTTCTATTTCACAAGCATAAAAGGGTTAAGCAAGTCATGTACGAATTCCTCATCGTTGGGGTGGCGAATCAGAAGTCGGAGTGCATCAGATTCGTTGAGGAGTTCTGAACCTGACATTGAGTTTCTTCCATTCTAGAAACTATCTCGTGCTGTTTACTGAGAGAGAGGCCTGAGGAGGTACAGTCCTCACATGGTGAAAATGCCCTGTAATGAAAGCAGACGCCACATCGTCTTCCTGCAAGACCGGGAGCTAGAACTCTTTACCTCGCAGGAAACAGCACTTGAACGGCTTTGCTATCAACGCTCTTCCAAGAATTCTGCAACTTTCCTTCCCTTCAACAACTGTGCTCTTTGTCAGTCTTGTTCGTCTGCCTGTCCAGAAACTTCAATTCACTTTGCTCACGCACATATATACATACACGCACACACATACATCCCTGTACACATGCATGCCCCAAACCACGTGAGTCTATGCATACACGTATGCTCAAACACATAACCCAGTCCTATATGTGTTATGGACATAGTCACATATATAGGAAAGTACATACATTATTGCTCAAATGATTAATATATATACATGCACACACTCACAGAGCTAACACACAATCATGTATACGTACTGTTAAGGACTGTTTGCATCCCCTCAGAATCCATATGCTGATGGCTGGAGATACAGCTCAGGCATGGAGTGTAGATGCCTAGCATGTGTGGGCCTATGTATACACATATGTATATATGTATATACATTATATATGTTGATAATATAGGTTATCTATATACATATATACCTGTACACATATAGGTATACATGTTTTTACATATTTTTGTATATATATATATGTATACACACACACACACACACACATATATATATATATATATATATATATATATATATATATATATATTCCCAATATGGTGTTTGGAGTTGGAGCCTTTCAGAGGGGCATGAGAATAGAGCTCTCATGTACAGGATTGCTGCTTTTATTGGAGAAAGGATCCCAGAAAACTTTCTTATTCTTTCAGCCATATGAAGACAGCCATCTATGGACCACGAAGTAGGCCTCTCAGGAATGGCATCTTGGACTTCTCGGTTCCAGAACTGTTAGAAATGAAAAACTGCCTTGTTCAGGAGCCAACCCAGGTGACAGTTGACATACCGGTCCAAACAGATTGAGCACACACACATAAACAAGCATGTAAGTGCGGGCCTAAATACCCACACAGATGGCCACCGTGCCTTCCTGTCCTGTCTAGGCTTTATCTCATCCCTCTACTAAACCCTCTGGAAATTTCTGGGGATGGGGAAGGAAACAGGATGGTGTTATCTTTTCCCTTACAAATCCCCAAATTGGTATGCTGGCATTTCCTTTTCAGTGTGTGTCTAGTTACCTAGAATTTTCAAGATCATGGCAATCAGAAAGTGCTCCTTCCCAGCACGGTGGATGTAGGTCTGGTGTTTTTCTGCTTGCTTTATCAGACCAGTGTGAAGACCCAGAGACTCAAGCTCATTCCCTAGCATCCCGGATGAAGCTGCAGGCTGGATCTCTATGGAATCTCAATGAGCCCTGGGCCACTCTAAAAGCCCCAACACATTCTCCTGTCACAGGCAAGATGTGTGCTGTGCATTCATCCCTGAGCTTTGTTCAGCTAAGTGAAAAAAAGCCCTGGGCTTAGACAACACAGATACCTCCTTTCTTCACCGAAAAGACTGCTAAAGGGTTGGAACTGTTTCCTGAAAGAGATTCTTAAAACTGTGTGTGAACAGATTTGAAAGTAGGGTATCTTCCTACCTATCCAGGGCATGTCAGAGTGAAAGCATGACTTGGAGAGCTATTCAGTCCTCTTCGAAGGACCTACCGTCTCTAACAGCTCCTCGGAAATCCTGCTTGAGTACTTGACCAAAGAGTTTATGACTTCAGACATCAAACTTTTGAAACTAAAAACCTGGATGTAAAATGGGCTTCATCTCTTTTTGTTGAATGCTCTTTTGTCCAACACTTTGCTCATTTTCACTTACTGGCGCAGTTCTTATGCTACTTACAGTTCTTCTAAGAGAGGCGCACAGTAGGTTTACACTGAGGAGCCAACTGAAACCTAACTGCTGATGACAGTTGTGTTACTGATTTCTTTCAGGAATTCTCTCTGTCTCTTTTTCTATATCTTCTTGCTTTTGTTTCATAGCAGGGAAGCCTAATGCCTTAAAGGCATTCAAAAATTCATTACGTCCCCCCTTTATTTTTGGAAAGAGCTTCAAAGATTGTTATACTTTGTGAGAGTGAGGTTACAGAATGCCTTTGAAAGTTTTAGTTATAAACCTGTCGCTGTTTGGTACTAGGGGAATTAATTATTGCTTTTAAAATATGGTTTGGGAATTCCTGAGAGTTTCTGGAAATTCAGGTTTCTTATTGCTGGTCTCAAAAGCTACCATCTTTCAGAAATTAGGAAGCACTAGAACTTGTAATTTGTTATTCCCTTTACCTAGAATAATCTCCCTGGTCTAGCTCTTATTCATCTTTTAAATATTACTATTAATGTCATTTCTGCTGGCAGTCTTACCAGATCCATAGAATATCATAGTGTCCCAATTGTCCCTGTAAAATAACAACCCTATCTCATACCACCCTTTTCATAGTTGCTTTGGCATTTTTCTTTCACACTTAGCCCCAAACTGTGACCTTGAGAAGGGAGGGATTGAGGACTTCCTGACTGGCTCTGTTTCCGTCATCTATATTATCCCTACCTGACATCTAACAGTTCTTAGGTGGTGAATAAATGAATAAACTCAATGAACATTCACGATTTTGCCAGCCACCAAGACTGGTTGGTGCTGGGAGTATGAAGGGTGTGAGACTCATTGATTGATATACATAAGATTCAATAATCAGGTTACCTAAGCTATTATTTTCAAGAAGCTTGAATGTAGGAGACACAGAGAAGTTACTGGTTAAGGTTTGCTCCAATGCAGGTATGTGCCAAGGACTGAGAAGTGTAGGCTTAGATATACTCAGAGATTAGGACATCACCCAGGAAGTACTTGATAGATGAGAGACAATTCTTTGGTGCTGAGAAGGCAAAAATTTGTGAACTTGGAAAATCCTTTGCTCTTGATGGAATGATATTAAGTATAAAAAACCTATACCTGTTTTTATTTGAGGACAGTGTCTAGACTCAATCAATATCTAATTTAATGAAGTCAATGAAAAGCCTTCTAATCACTGGTTAAACTTCCATTTATTATAGCATCTCCCCTGAAAGGCTACTGAGAAATCCATGAGAGGAAGGGGCGAGTGGTTGTACTGAAAGTTCTATCTTTCTGGGTTTGTGTTATCCACTGGAAAATATCAAAAAAGTGATCTGATTGCACAGGTGGTAAAATGGATGCTTTCAAAGGTCAGTATAAGCATATGCATTGTGACTTATCTGGGGAGAGGAGCCAGGCCTGGGGACACAAACGTGCCTAAAATTGTCATCACCCTCAACAGGCTGGCAAGAAGCATCTGTGAAAGTGGCTCTCATTAGACTGCAGAGTCCAGTTCTCTGAAGAATCCACATTTATAACGAAGAAACAATTTTCCCAAGGAAGTTGTGGTCAAGAACCTTCTCCTCAAGCTCCTGCCTCACCTGATCTGTGAGGATCAGCCTCTTTCTGAAAGGCTCCTGACTGGAAACCAGGAAAGGTTGCTTTATATCCACTCTAACCATCAGAGGCCCAGCAGCAGAACTCGGCCACTATGTCTCCGTTTCTCCACTTCAAAATGAGAAGATGACAAATGTTTCTGCTCCATCCAACTGTCCGGAAACTTCCTAACGTGCTAGACAGTGTTTGAGACAATTGTCTTGTAGAGCTTGTTTTCCTAGAAGGGGAAATCAAGTGGTCAATGTCTGTAGGACAGTGACAAGCAGGTTATGACGGAGGGTGGGGGGAATGGCCTGGAGATGTCAGAGAGGAGGAGCAAGGAAGGAGAGTTGCTTAGAACAAGGGTTAGCCAAGTGGTTTGGGGATGAAGACATGATATATGAAGAAATATCTGATGATAGTGTGGAATCCCATGTGTTTGGAGCACATAAGAGTGGTGGATGCCTGTCACCCAGGCAGGAGACAAACCACCCCTAACTTATGATACAGAGCCCCAAGGAAACCTGTGAGGAAGCGGTGAGATGAGCGAGAGACCTACCTCCACAGCAAGTCAGACGACCTGGGAAAGGATCATGGAGACAGACACTGAGGATCCCAGCACAATCCAAAGCAGAAATCCAGAGACTCCTAAGGTCTCAACAGCAAAGCAGACCTAAAACTCACCCACCATGACTCAGGGATCTGAGCAGAAGTGGAGATGGAAAGATTGTAAGAACTATGGTGGGGGAGAGAGAGAAAAAAAATCTGGCTACCTCTGGAACAATCTTTAATGCCCTATCCCGTGGACTGGCCCAGCAAGCCCACATAGGAAGGCCCCAGAGGGGTGGGGACTGGGAGGAGGGAAATAAGATTTGCTCATACAATGTATCTAATTTTTGACAATAAATATGAAAAAAATATTTCACCTCTCACAAATGTTCTTCATACTAACGATTTCACTGGACAAGCCATTCAATTATTTTAGGAAAATATGCTCAAAGAAGGGTGGTGGGGACACAGGGCAGCTGCAGAAGTTAGGCAGGCTTTGTCTCCTTAGCTGTGACATCTGGAACCTTCTAAACAAAAAAGATCTGATGGAAGTCTCCCCCAGAGGGGCAGACCTGCCTTCACGTAATACCAGGGCACATATCTGCACTTACATTCCTGCGTGAGCAAGTCTTTGTTCGTTGTTAGACCCCAGTTGCTGGCTCCTGAGGATCTACTTAGGACCCAGCTTCCCAACACTTTGGAGGCTCGAGCTGGGCCACATCTACCAATGCACGAATCACCTCCCGAGGGCTTCCTTCCCCTCTATGATGCACTCCATACTTCCCCTGGCTCTCAGCATTAGTTCCTCTGAACCCTCCTTGGTCCATGTTCTTTCATTCCAGACAGTCCTTCCTGGAAAGGAAGATTTTATCAGATTTAGGACACTTACTTGTTGTTTGAGCCTGCTCTAGCTTCTTAAAATGCCTTAACCTTTCTCTTTTGTGAAATGCGTGTCTCTCAGAAGGTTGTTGGGAGGAAGAGACGAGGTTCAGGTGTTTAAAGGAAATTTCCTGGAACTTTTTTTTAAAAAGCATTTTATTTATTTATTTATTTGAGAGAGTGAGAGAGACAGAGTGTGTGTGTGCATGAGAGAGAGAGAAAGAGAGAGAGAGAGAGAGAGAGAGAGAGAGAGAGAGAGAGAGAGAGAGAGAGAGAGAGAGAGCATGGGTATACCAGTGCCTCCACCCACTGCAAACAAACTCCAGATGCATGCGCCACCTTGTGCGTCTGGCTTTACATGTATACTGAAGACTTGAACTCAGGTCCGCCTGCTTTGCAGGCAAACTGCTTAACCACTGAGCCATCTCTCCAGTCCTGAAACTTCTTTTTGAAATATTTTCTCATTCCATTAAATATCTCGGCCCATGCTCCGGTTTCTTGCTTCATCAATGCAAGCCTTGCTTTAACCATGCCAGACCAATTTCAAAGCTAATATAAAAAAGTTCAGTAAGATTTCTTCGAAGACTACCTCTTTGTAAAAATATACCATGGCATTAAATTCATGCATTAGTTATGAATAGAATTCCACGTATTTGATACCAGACATCTCAGACACGAGAGTAAGGAAAGCTGGTACTGATGTCTGTATGCAGCATATATTGTAGTGGGAACACTGTCATTTGCAGATTGTAATACCAAGTTAAATGCAGAACCACACCACCCTAGAGGTGACCAGGGGTGGGTCTGAAGAGAGCCCGAATACTCTGATGCCTGAGAACAGCAAGAGCTCATTGCTGCTGCTCTAAAGCGCCTCCCATTTCACTAACATTTGACTGATTGTAGGGAGTCTTTGACTTCCTAAATTAAGCCTTAAAATATGGGTGACTTTAAACCAGGTGTGGTGGCTCACGCCTTTAATCCCAGCACTGGGGAGGCAGAGGTAGGAGGATCACCATGAGTTCCAGGCCAGCCTGAGACTACACAGTGAATTCCAGGTCAGCCTGGACTAGAGCAAGACCCTACCTCGAA
>PVHP010038023.1:0-17084 GCA_004024765.1 Zapus hudsonius | reverse complement strand
CACGACTCAGGGAACTATGCGGAAGAGGGGGCGGAAAGATTGTAAGAGCCGTGGTGGATGAGATTATCCAGAGGCATGGCCAGGAGAACCTGGCTGAATACTAGGCTATCCATGGTCCCCTGTCACAAGGACTGATCCAGACGACCCATGGAGGAGGTTATCCAGTGGAGGGGGGAGGGGAGGGCAGCGGGGAATTGGGAATAACAACTCATTGTTTGCCCACTAAATGTTGTAACTCATTATGGACAATAAATTATTAAAAAAAAAAGAATGTGAAAAAAAAAAAAAAGAAGACCTGGTGGGATGTTAGTCAAGGAATATGGAACTTCTGTTAAACCCGAGGAATAAGCTCAAAAGATCTATCTGTACCTTAAGATGACTATCATCGAAATATATTTTATACTTGAGCATTACTAATTGGGTAAATGTTCAGGGCTCTCGCCTTTGGTCAGTGTGAGATAATACAGTGTGAGATAATACTGAACCCAAAAGATTTCAAAAGAGCAGAAAAAACAAAGGTGAAGACAGCCCACGGAGAAAGAGAAATAGTGTAAAGAATTCACAAGAACGATAGATATGAAATCTTCATTGGGAAGACCTGGCAATAATGTTGAATAAAAGGAATCCTCTCCTGAAGAAATAATGTTCAAGCTGAATCCCAAAGCAGAGAAAGGCTTGCGAAAAGAAACAAGTTTCTTCTTCATATAAAATGGCAGTGTTGGCATGTAGCCTGTGCCCACCTGGTATGAGCTTTGACTCACCTCTGATACTATGCTAATAGCTGTCACATTATTTAGGGAATAATGCTAGAGTTTCTACATGTTCAGTATAGGTCCAGTACTTTTTTCTTACAGTTTGTTGAATCCACATGTATAGACCCTATAGATACAGAAGCCCAAATGTACTTAACGTAAACTCAAAATAGTAGAAGACCAGTAAAAACAGTAGTACAGGGCCCAGCTTTTTGACACTGTGACATGATATTATCATGTACTGAGGTGTTGAGCCATATTCATAGCTGTCTCTCTGGGACACCTGCAGCCCACAGACAATAGGCTGGAACATGTGTGCAGAAGCACCAATGAAAAGCATAAAAATATTACACAGTGAAATGATCATGTCTTGCTTTTAAAAAAAAAAACAGGGACTGGAGAGATTGTTCAGTGGTTAAGGCACTTGCCTGCAAAGCCTAATGACCTGGGTTCAGTTCCCCAGTTCCCATATAAAGCCAGATGCACAAAGTGGTGCATGTGTCGAGTTTGTTTGCAGTGGCTGGAAGCCCAGGCACGCCTATACGCACACTCTCTCTTCTTGAAAAAATAAATAAATAATATTTTGTTTTGTTTTGTTTTTAAATATATATTTATTGTCCATAATGAGTTACACTATTTAGTGGGCAAACCATGCGCTGTTATCCCGAATTCCCCAATTCCCCCCTCCCCATCCCTGATCAGTTGGATATCCTCCTCCGTGGGCTGTCTGTATTAGTCCTTGTGGCAAGGGATCCTGTATATCCTAGTACTCAGCCCGATCTTCCTGACCCAAGTGTGTTGTTACTGATGGGTGCCATGCCTCCGGACAGTCTCCCCCACCACGGCTCTCACAATCTTTCCGCCCCCTCTTCGGCTCAGTTCCCTGAGTCGTAGTGGGTGAGTAATAAGGCTGTTTTAATGTTGCCAGCTTAGGGGTCCTTGTGTCGAAAATCCTTGATTTCTGTCTCATTGGCCTTTCCTGTGTTGATTGAATGACTGTGGTTATAGGTCCCTTGTTCATCTGTCATTGTCTGCTGGGTTCCTTATGGATCCTCCCTGATATGACTGTGGTGGCTCCTCTCTTGCCAGGATCTCAGCCATCGGCCTACAGTTGGTTGGTAGGGTTAGATGGGCCACAGCTCTCTCGTTGCATCCTGAAAAACACAAACACATTTGGCTTATCCTGAGTTGGTTGAATGGCTATGGCTATGGGTCCCTTGTTCATCCCATCCTTCTCTGCTGGGTTCCATATGGATCCTCCACAATATGACTGTGGTGGCTCATCTGTTGCCATGATCTCATCTTTTGGCCTGCTGTTGGGTGAATAAATAATATTTTAAGAAGAGCATTCTCCCTTTTTGAAAGGGAAAGAATATTGTGAAGGCTGAACAAAGATGAGAGACAGGCCTTTGGAAGACACGTGGGAAGAAGAACATGGACACATTACAGTTGTTTAGCATGAACCGCCCTTGACCGCTGATGAATTAAAGAACATAGAAGGGAAAGGAGAAATTATTGAGCATGACTACCAAGGGTCAGGTGACCACCTAACTAGGAAGAGGTGTGATGCCATTGTTGCAGGGAGGAGAGGATGAAGAGACATAAGTTAGAAGATTAAAATTAGAAGTTCAGTTTTCACACACAGGATTTGAGGTACCTGTAAAACTTCCAGAGGAGATGTGAGATAAACATGTCTTGATGTCAAGGGAGTGAAGTGGGCTAAAAGCACGCATTTATGTCATCAGGCCCATCTCAAAGCTCTTGGAAGGGATGGGTTGCCTGATTGGAAATTGTGGAGTAGGAGTAGAAAAGGAGCCTCTGTTTAATCCAGCAAGGACATCTTTCTGGAGATCCAGACCCAGACATTCACTGTCTAGAGGATTTTCCATAAATGCCTGAAAACAGAAGCACCATCATCTTGCTTATTGCCCCAATCTAGATTCTGCATCACCAATCATACAGACCAGCCAGGCATCCCAAAGTACTCCTTTTCCTTCAAATCCTCCAAGAGCTCATCAGGTTCTGTCCATTTGCCTGGTAAACTCTTCAGACACTGGCTCATCCTCTCCTCGCCTGCTGCTGCTGCCCCGCGGTGGAGGACCTTCAGCCTTGTGTTCCCAGGCTAGGCTCTGCTTACGTTGGTGCTGTGGTGTGCTTCTTTAAATAAGCAATCTGGTTTATTTCCTCTCATGAACCTTCTTCCCAGATAGACTTAATCATTACATTGGTACCCATGGATGACTTTGCTCACACTTGTTTGTAACTTAGTTCACCCACTATTAAAATATAAGCCTCTTTGAAGACATGCATATCACTTATGTGCATTTGTAAGGCTCATATGTAGTAGCTGTCCAGTAAGGGGAGACATAGTTCTGTAATAAAGGGTTCGGGCTCTTGGTCATAGAGAACTGGGTATAAATCTTGTGCTGTTGAGTAATCATCTCTGAATGTGTTCCCTCATATGCAAAATAGGTGCAATAGTCCTATAGGTGGAATAGCCCTACTTGGAACTCGCAAATCTTCAAACATTTTGAGCATCATTCAGTATTTAGATTTTTGGGTAAAGATGCTCAACCAGTATAGCCAACAAACATTCCAAAATATGAAACACTTCTGTTCCTACTTCACATCAGACTGTGGGTTTGTTCTTCATTTCTTAGACTTCTTGAGAATGTTAGCTATCATACTGATAATTATGGCAAGCATTGAATGTCAGTGAATGGATTGTTTAGTGGACTGTAAATGTTGAGGACTTCTGTGATCTGACCTCTATATCACACCCCATGTTTACTTACCATATACTCACTTCCTTCCAGTTCCTCCCATGCTGTTTCTTTGCCCGGGATGTATTTCTCCATTTTATCTTGATGTCATCATTCTGATTCATCCTTTAAGGCTTTCAGTGTCACAGTCTATAGCATAAGCTTTCTCTGACCTTACTCTTCATTCTCAACCCGGATAAATGTTTTCTTTATGGACCCTTGGACCTTGTAGATGCCTCTGTAGTGTGTGTGAACCCCTCAAGGAAAGGCTTTCAGCTCTTACCTAATGGCATGACTCAAAAGGTTTGCTGCATAAATGAATAAAACAAGTCTAAAGCAAATAAATGTTTTGGTTTTGAGCAATGTGAATATTCTTTTTTGTATATGTGTATGTGCATGATGATACATGGGGCACATGTGCGTGCAGGTGCACAGGTGTCTTCATAATGCCTCTCTTCCTTATTTTTTGAGAAAAGGTCTCACACCCTAGAGGCCACCAATTTGGGTAGATTAGCTAGCCCAGCAAACCCTAAAGATCCTCCTGTCTTGGCCTCCACAGCACTGAGATGAACTCTGGTCATTCATGCTTGTATGGCAAGCACTTTACCCATGGATTTGTCTCCCCAGCCTTGTAAATGTCATATTGTATATCAACATTTACAACCTACCCTTTTACAGAAAATGCTTCCTGGCCCCTGTGTGTAGATAAATTATTTTCCTTTGCATGCTGTTTATTTTGCAAGCAGAAATATAAATAGAAAAAATGACCTTTTTCCTATAGCATAAAATATGGCACTGTTCCTTTTTCTTTTAATTTTTTAAACAGTTATATTTTATTTGACACTCATATTTTTAATGAATAGGCAGGAGCAAGCTTTTATAAGATGACGGGCCTGGGTCCTTTGCCCCAAGCTCTTTATAATGGGGAGCCCTTTAACCATGAAGAGATGACTGTCAAAGAACTTGAAGTGGCCGTTCTCAGAAAGATGCTGGATGCATCCATAAATTTACAAAGAGATGTTGTTATGGTAGGTAAGCACTTATGAGAAAATAATATCAATGATACTTAGAAATGATATAAAAATTTTTGATGGCACAAGTTAATTGTATAAATTTTACCCTGAATATTTTATAGTGATTTAACAGTTAATAATGAAATTTATCTTATGCATAATTACATCAATAATTAATTGTAAGTTAAATTGTAATTTCATAACAAAATTACTATAGTAATCTTGAATCACATACTATTATTTATATGTATTTTCATAACTTAAAAATGTGCATATAATTTTTTTTTATTTTAGGGCACATTAAATGATCAAATTGATGCAATTAATTTCCTAATGGATAAGAAGAATGCTGTACCCCGTATAAATTCTTTGATTTTGCAAACTGAACCACAGTACCTTAATTTAATATCTTCATCAGGTAAAATAACCCTCCATGTACTGTTCCATAATACTTTTTGTGAGTGTTTTATTAATTCATTACTGAACATTTATATATTTTTCAGTAACTGCTGATATTGAAGATTTCTCTACTTTCTCTTTCTTGGATTCACGAGATAAAAGTGCTGTGGTTGCAAAAAACATGCATTATTTAACCCAAGAAGGTAATGAGCATATTTTTTGAAGTTACTCCTAAAGCAATAAAAAAACTTACAATTTTAGTGACATTCTTACATAATAAATTTTACTGTTTCTATTCTTTCACTAGATTTCAATTTGATAGTTTGTGATTTGTTACAATATAAGGACTGTACTGGGAAAGCTATGCCTCTTACCCTAATTAATCACACATGCAGCAGGGGTTCAGCGTGGCTTTTTGCTTTCTTCTTTTAAGTAAGCTATTCCATTTTCACCCTTTTAAGAGAATACTGAAACCTATTGCAAGCTGTTTTGATAACTACATGAGTAATTTTCTGCATTGTGATGAAACTGGCTGTTTTGCTTAAGTTGGGGTTACAGCTAGATGAAAGGAGACCAAGACAGTAACACATCTGGAAATAAGGATTTAGGCTAAAAAGAGAAGTCTTCAGTTGGACCACAGACTTGCTAAGATACAACTGTCCAAATAGATTAAGATAAATAAAAGCTGATTAGTTTGCTTTGCTCAATCCAGGACATAGAGATTTAAAAAGGTGAATTGGGGTGTCTAAAGGGGAAATGACAGGTGGCCATGGGTGAGCTCTAGATATGAGAGGGTTAAAGCAAAAGCCATGCAGTCAGGTGTCTTTTATTTAATTTTATTTTTAATACTTATTTATTTATTTTATTTGCAAGCACAGAGAGATAAAGACGAGAGATAGACAGAGAGAAAGAGTGCACCAGGGCCTCCAGCCACTGCAAACAAATTCCAGACGCAAGTGCCACCTTGTGCATCTGGCTTTACAAATCTGGGTAATCAAACCTAGGTTGTTAGGCTTTGCAGGCAAGCACCTTAACCACTGAGCCGTCTCTCCAGCCCAAAGAGATGTTTTTAATGCTCTAGATTGGATATGAGCTTTAACCATATAGCCCTGGATTACTAACAGATTCCATGATTTGGTATTCATAAAGTTTATGTCTATTAGAAACCTAGCAAGTAATAAAGTCTAGTATGGCTTCATTTTAAAGGCCGTCTGTAGCTTTGAATGTGTTAAGTGAAGGTGGAGATGGTTCAGTGGGTAAAGAGCTTGCTGAGTCAAGCCTGAAGACCAGACGTCAGATCCTGTAATCCCAGTGCTTAGTATGAAGAGACCAAGGGATCCCAAGAAGGCTGGCTAGCTAGCCTAGCTGAGTCAGCATGTGAGCTCAGTAAGCAGGGTGGAGAGTGATCGAGGTGGCCTCCAGTGCACCAGCACACGTGCACATGCTCACCACAGGTACACAAACACACACCACACACACATGCACAGAAATGAAAGAAATCTCTGGAGGTATCAGGCTAAAAGTACTAAGGTATCCTTAGTACTTTTGAAGTATTTATCAACCTAGTAGTTGTGATGGTGAAGTGCTGACTTTAAGGCAGAATTAGAATGTTTTAACTTCCTTCTTTGAAAATTTTTAGATAGCTATTTTGTGTTTCGGTAACTGGAATGTGCCCTGCCTTTTGCTTTGATTTTAGAAAGGATTAGTTTCAGTTGACTATTTGAAACTTTCAGATGATGTAACTTTCGCCGTCACCATGTGGATCGTTGCTGACTTTGATGTGCCACCTGGGAGGAGGCTGATGTCTAATGCACTAGCTTATATGGTGAGTCGACACTTCTTACAGCCATGTCACAGCTTCAAGAAACAGTGTGAAGAGTCCTTCCATGTCACCTTTTAATGAACTAGACTAGAAAGCAGCGCTAATTCCGTGAGGAATTCGTGTTGAGTCTCTATTAAAAACAGGTTACTACTCAGAAAAAACACACTTGTCTTCTATGTTTTGAGTACCATTAGGTCATCTGATACACCCACTCAAGAGACTAAGGGTTGCTTTACCAGAGAGCTTCCACAGTGACTATTTCTCAGGGTACCTGAATGGTCACTGCTCATGCAGTACAGGTGTCACAGGAAGACTGACAGTGAAAGGTTGGGTGAAGTGTCCTGAACATTGGGAACAAAGTATAAAAGGTGGACCAGAAACTGGTCTTTTTAACCTGCCAATGTGTTTTGCAGAAAACAAGTGTTCATAGTCGATTGGGTTTTATTTATAATCCTACATCAAAGATAAATGAAGAGAACACAGCTATTTCTAGAGGAATTTTGGCAGCTTTTCTTACACATAAAAACAGCCTTTTAATGAGCTTCCTCCAGAATTTGGCAAAAGAAGAAACTGCTGCAGCTATTTACTCTGGAGAGAAAATGAAAACTTTCCTTTCTAAGGTCAGTAAACATTTGTTTTAAGTCATAAATGGATGTTACATATTGTAAAAGTATAACTCAGTATAGAGATATTGATAGAAATATTAATAAATACAGTCAGCTGGGAATGATAAAGAGTTATACAATGGGAAATATAAAGATGAAACAATGTATTTTGTTCTCTCATGTATTTCACTAAGTCCTTGATGGCTCTTAAAGTTGATGCATTCTAGTTAGGGTATGTGGCCAAAGTGAAGAGTTGAAAGTTTTTAACCAAAGGTGTCTAATGTGGAGAAAGTTCTAAAATGATCTTCTTGGAGAAGTCTTTATTTATTCAAAATTATTTGTTCATCTACCAGACAATAGAGACATTGTTGTCAGCAGTACAGACAGAAGCCTACTCCCTGTAGAGTTCAGGTTAGTAAGATGGACAGTGTGAAGGATGCTGTGTGTTCGTGGCATGGTTGGGAAAGACATCTCTGAAGAGCTTGAATTTGAGTGCTCTGCATTAAATGAGATTACAAGCCACAAGAAAGTCGATGAGCAGAATTCCAGGTTCATGAACATAGCAAGCCTTGAACCTTGACCTAGAGGAAGTCTTGTCAATGTAATATTTTTTAAATTAATGATTGTCATCAACATTATGTGGTATTAAAAGCTAAGACACTGGATGAAAGTCCCTAAGAAGTGATGATGGGAGACAGAGAAAAACAGAACTGGAAAGAGCCTAGAACATTTCAGTATTTCAGGTGCATGCCAGAGGAATGATCGTGTGACGGACAGGCAGAACAGTGTCGTGAGGTCGAATGATACTCACTGGGATGAGCTCAACAATTGTATACGACCTATGAAGATAAGCTAGGGTTACTTAACTAAATATTGGTATAAATGAATATGTCTCATTCTTGACCATTTTGATTGGTCAAGCATTTTAATGATCTAGTAGCCCCACTTCAATTCTCAAAAAATGAATAGCAAACAATATCTGCTTAGAACAAGAGTCAAACATTTTGTAAATTACCACAAAGTAAGGCTAAATGTTGCAGAAGTACTAATATAAAAATTAGTAATTTAGAAAAATTTTTCATTTTTATTTATACAAATAGGCTTTGTTAAGATAATTTATGTACTTACTAGATTCATCATTTTAAATCATTTCAATAGTTTCATTGTTTTTAATTTATACCTTAGGGAATGGATAAGAATGCTTTTGAGAAAAAATATAACACTGTTGGAGTAAATATTTTCCGAACTCACCAGCTATTCTGTCAAGATGTACTGAAACTGAAACCTGGGGAGATGGGTGTCATCAGCAATGGGAAAGTAAGTAGAAGCAGCAGTTACTCACTTGCTCAGGGCAGTGGGTGCGGGCTCTGTCATTCACAGCACACTGATGTATGACACACATCATACAACAAACACACCAGTCAGCACTGTCCTCCATGTGACTGGCTCTTACAATGTACAGCACAGCACTGGCATAGGTGTAACAAGTACACCATGACATCTTCTTCTGGTTCCTTTCTCCTGAAAAGTATTATGTCATGTGACACTTTTGTAAATTTTGAAGTATAAAGTAATATAAATTACTGCTTTTAAAGTTAAACTTACTTAAAATCTTAAAAGCAAGAAAATATTTATCAGTGCTTTTAATGTTCCATTGCCCATTTTTTGTGTTATGAACCTGTGATTTTAAGATGAAATGTGATATTTAACTGCTAATTTCACCTTTCATATGAGCAATGAGATGGATTCAAGAATTGTAGTGCAGTAATTTTCAGACAATATAAATTACAGAGGTAGAGGAAAAGAAAATGTAATAATCTGAAACCAGTTCACTTTAGTATTTTTTAGTCTTTTAATTTTTTTTGCATTTGTATGTGTGCATGGTATAAGTGCATATGTATATGCATGTTTGTACTGTGTAATATGTGTGTGCAGGTGTACAGCATATGCATGAGGCCAGAGGGTGACATTGGATGTTGTTGTATTCAGGCACACACTGCTGGGATGAATATCCAAACCAGACACAATTTGGGGGAGGAAAGTATTTATTAAAAAAATAGATCCAGGGGAAGTTCCAAAAATGAAGGAAAAGGCTGGCCCCCTTTCACAGATCCAAACAGAGAGACAGAGACCCACCACCTCCAAAGTAAGCAAGCACACTGTAACTCACAAACAGCAGGACTGCCACCAGACTTGAGCTCAGGCTGCTCTTTGCATGTGTATCCCTGGAATTTTGCATCCAATTTCGAAATACCTCAGGGCCAGACCCCAGGAGGCCAAGCCAAAGTGACACCTCTTCCAGCCAGAAGGCTGGAGACAATTCACAATCTTTAATAAACCTTTGATTCTATTGGGGGACACCTATTCAATCTACCACAGATGTCTTCCTCAGTCTCTCTCTGTCTTATTTTTCAAACAGGGTTTCTCATTGAACATGGAGTTTACCACTTTGCCTCCAAGTCCCAGGGGTCCTTCTTTTCCTGCCTCCCAGCTTCTATGTGGGTGCTGTGGGTTCAAACCCAGGTCCTGGTACTTGCATGCCAAACACTTTACCAACTGCGCCATCTCTCTTGCTCACACTCTGGCCTTTTTATCAAGATAAAGCAATGATAGCTGTCCTGTTTGCCAATAGTCATTACATACAGCTGCTCTGTACCTAAGACTGTATCAGGCTCACTGTCTAAGTTAGGATGCGTGGACGTGATGTGATAGAGACTATGTAAGAGCTCCCGGGAAAAGGCTCTTGGATGTAGAGTTGATGCGGTGGTGATGGCATAGCGTTCATAAGACTTTTTCTTAAAAAGAACTACATATTTGATGAGGAAACATTTTCCTAACTCTTCTGGAAGTTATTCAATAATCTGTTTTTATTTTAAGTTCTTTGGACCTTTAGATGAAAAATTCTGTGTGGAAGATTTTCACTTGTTGGAAAAGATAACATTTACTAGTTTAGTAGAGAAGATTAAAGACATTGTTGAAAGTATGGACATCAACTCCAAACAGTAAGCATTTAAAAGCAAATTCATTTAGGATTTGATATTTTGCATGTGATTTTTTATATTAGGAAATATTTAAAATATGTAGACAAGTAAAGATTCCTATTGAAGATGGAGACATAATTAATGAAATGTGTCCATTTGTTCACCACAACCATGTTCTGTTTCCCTTTTCTGTTTTGTATCCACCCAAGCTCACCTACACCTTCCTCAGAAGGGAATCATTTTCCCAGAGGAGGGAATCATTTTCCCAGAGGCGGTGAGCATTTGTCTTCTGCCTTTGTACTCTTGCTTCCGATGTAATGTCCGCTGTCTGTGTTGACTGTCTGGTGTCTTGATTTCTCAGAGAAATGATATAACTCTGTAGATTGCCTTGAGATGTGCTCAGTAGAAGCTTTAACCATGTCCATGAATATAGAGCCTTTCCAGGGTGCTGACATAACATGAAACATGACGCTTTCTCTTCCTAGATGTCTCACACCTCATTTTGTCTTGCTCACTTAGCATGAGTGACCTTGTTATGAAAATTGATGCACTTTTTTCATCTTTGGATATGCACGCAACTCGACATACTGTCACCTTTCATAAAGAGAATCACAGGTAAGAATGTAATTGGTCTAACCAGCTTCCCCTGCCGGTGTTTGCACACCTTCCTGCTGCTGTTTACCACCTGCTGTGGCAGAGGTGATGCCCACCCTCTGCTCCTGCATCGTGGAGTTTCCCCCATGAGTCTGTAAAACAAAATAAAACTTTTCCTCCACAAAAAGAAAAAAGAAAAAATAATGTTAATTTTGAACTAAAAATAAATAAAAATTAAATTCCAGGACATACCTCGGAGGTAAAACATGCTATGAGATGGTGGGTTTGATTATTAGCACTACAAAGAAACAATCCAGTTGGTTATACATTCTAGTAATTAGAAGGTCGTACATGTAGGATATTAAAGTTTAAATTATACTTGACATGATTTCTCTTTCGAGTTCAAGACCATTTGTAGTTTTGAAAATTTAAATATCATTATGATAATGTTGTATCTCTACTTTCAATATGTGAAAGACTTCTTTTCTAAGGAGTTCTTACTAATCAAATGTAGAGTACCTGCACTCAGGGGTGTCAGCCTTTACCTCCAAATGGACTGCATTTTACAGTAGCCTACCCACTGCTCTGGAATACTGACAGATATGTTCTGATGTGATTAAGAGAAATCGTATTTACACATTCATTTCCTTGCTTGCCTGCTTGCTTGCTTGCTTTTTGTTTGTTTGTTTTTGTTTTTGTTTTTTGTACTCTAGCCCCGGCTGACCTGGAATTGACTATTTAGTCTCAGGGTGTCAGGGTGACCTCCAACTCACAGGAACCTCCTACCTCTGCCTCTGGAGTCTTGGAAAGAAGGCCTTGTTTTCAGTGTCTATACATGTGTTGTTGCCATGATGTACTTCTCTAGGTCGGCTTAGGTCACATGGCATGACAGGAGCTCTCTTGTTGAATACCAGTCACTTACTAGCTGCGCTGTGACCTCTCTTAGCATTAGTTTGTCTGAAAACTACAAATGACATGCTCTACTCTCCGGGGTTTTATGCCAGACGGATA
The DNA here is from genome assembly GCA_004024765.1 of Zapus hudsonius. Classification (NCBI taxonomy): domain Eukaryota; kingdom Metazoa; phylum Chordata; class Mammalia; order Rodentia; family Dipodidae; genus Zapus; species Zapus hudsonius. Next base: position 5,145 of record PVHP010038023.1, on the reverse strand, counting down.
TTTAATGCATTAGAGCAGATATGTCTTCTGATTTTTTTCTTGTGAAAGAAAAGCCATACTAGTTTATAAATACAATTGTAATTTACAAATAAATTTGTATAACATCACACATTTAATTTTAGAAATTGCTGGTAACCTTTGGACGTTGCTATTAGGATAATGTACCTGAGGGATGAGCAAAGTATCAGATCACTTTTCACTTGAACTTGAGCATTGTCTGTATTTTTCTGGAGTCAGGTGCATATGCTATTTCAGGAGCACATACGTTCTTTCATATTCATATAACATCATATTAACATATAGCTTTTTAGGGAGATAAATGAATTTTTTTAGAAATGGCATTATACCTTTGCCACTCTGCTTCCATTTTGTAATACTAAAATAATGCTAAAGCAGTTTTTATAAACCATTCCTGCATTAATATATTTGTTACTAATTCCTCCTTTGAAAGTTCATGATAGCTTATAATCGTGTTTAAATTTGACAAGGTAATTTTATTTATTTATTTATTTATTTATTTATTTATTTATTTATTTATTTATTTATTTAAATAGAGTCTCACTCTAGCCCAAGCTGACCTGGAATTAACTATGTAGTCTGAGAGTGGCCTCAAACTCATTGCAATCCTCCTGCCTCTGCCTCCCAAGTGCTGGGACTAAAGGCATGCTAATTGTAATTAGGTTTACAAAAACAGAAAGAAGAAAGAGAGGGAATTGACATCATGAATAAAGTGAAAAAAGAAAAGTACAATTGCACTTTCTCTTCCTGAGTGATCTCTGTTGAGCCTCTATTCTGTTTCTTTCCCTCAAGCCATGGGGGGGGGGGTTGATTTTCTAACAACTTTGTCAAAACAAAACAAAGTGGTGATCCTAACCAGTCACTCATTATTGCAGGACTTAGAGTGGCAAATTCTTTATTTCAGACCCAGTTCTCATTCATCTCATCAGGTCCCTCTGTCCATACTTCTCATTCTGTTTCTACTTGATTTAAATTCTAAATTAAGAGATGGAATGATCTTTAAATTCAATTCTCAAATCGAAGAAAATATGCTTAATTAACATAGAAACATAATGGCTTTACATTTTTTTTCTGGTATATTTACTTTTTAAAATTAAAATATCTATTGTCAATAATTAGATACACTGTATGAGCAGGTCTTGTGATGGTACCCCCATTTCCCTCTGGAGGCCCTCCTCATGGGCCTTGTTGGACCAGACCATGAGTTATGGATTGTATAAGAGGTAGCCAGGTTTTTTTTTTCTTTTGTGTATTATTTCTGAGGAGGGCAATGACTAGATATTCTCCCCCACCATGGCTCTTACATTCTTTCTGCCCCCTCTTCCACTCAGATCCCTGAGTCATGGTGGGTGAGTTTTAAGTCTGCTTTATTGTTGAAGTCTTAAGAGTCTCTGGATTTCTGCTTTGGATTATGTTGGGTATCCTCAGTGCCTGTCTCCATTGTCCTTTCACAGGTTATCTGACTTGCTGTGGAGGTAGCTCTCTTGTTCATATCACCACTTCCTCAAAGGTTTTGTCTGAGTGCTATATCATTTTTTACATAATATGATCCATGAGAATCTTGAGGACTAAAACTACCAGAATTTTTGCTGTAATAGTATCATTTTATGAAGGTGTTTTTAATTGCTTGTTCATAAAATGTTTCATTTTCTTATATGCTTTATAGCTTTACAACTTGTTGAACACATATTTTCAGAGTTGCATTTTTATTTTGTAAAATAAACAAGAATTTTTTTAAACTAATGAAAGAAAGCAGTTCCTGCAAGTATATATAGCTAAGACCATGGGTAGAGATGTAACTAATGCATTGTGTTTTATCTCATCTATTTTATGGTTTCTAGTGTTGTAAAGATACGTCCTGCAGAGCCTGATATGGTCTTTGATGTCACTGCAATTGTTGACCCTTTGACAAGAGAAGCCCAGAAGATGGCACAGTTCCTGACTGTAAGATGCTGTACATTAGGCTACATATTTTTATCTTGAAATTTAGCTTTTCAAGTCTGTTTTCAGTATAATGGAGGATTTGTGCCTTGACCCTTTAGTGTAGAATGGTAGAGCTGTGAATAGGTATTCCAGAAGTATTAAGGTTAGGTATTACTATAGACCGAATTGTGCCCCCAACATTATTCATAGTTCAATATATGAATATTTTTCAATGAACTTCAAGCCCTAACCTCCAGTATGACCATGTGGAAATAAGGCCTTTTGGAGTCAAAGCTAAGAACAGGACTCTGTATTCTTGGTCATAAAAGAGAAGAGAAAGCTCTCTCCCTGATTCTGTCTCTCCTGAAGTACACAAAGAGGTCATGTGAGCACAGTGACCTTTCAACCAAGAAAAGAATTCACAGAGACAAAGTCAGCTTCACCTTGATCTTGGACATCTCAGCCTCCAGCACTGTGAGAAAATAGGTGTCTCTAGTAACCAGATATTCTGTGGTATTCTGTGAGGCAGCCTGAGCAAAGGATTTGGGTGACTTTCCCATGTTGTGAGGACGCCTTCTAGAGAAGTTAACATCTGCTCCTCATTAGGTGAAGCTTCGGGTGCATTGAGTGTTGTCAGCCAAACAGGCAAAGGTCAGGGAAGGTGGAGTGAAAGTGTATCCAGTGTGTTTGGATCCTAGACGAAAGCACAATGACAGTCCCTTCATCAATGGCTCTCGTGCAACATTAGCTTAAGCCTAGGGCACCAAAATCAGTTATTTGAGTTCCAGTGTTACCTCTGCTATGGCTAACTGTGGTCTCTGGTAGGTGACCTCATCTCTCTTTAAAAGCACTTGGAGGGATGTTATGAGGCAGAACTGAGAAATGAATATAAAGTAATAATGCAGTGAGTGGCACATATACGCGTTCATTAAATGTTAGCTCTTAATGCTATTCAAAAATCAAATATGGGAATTTTAACAGGTCCTTGGCAAGGTAATCAACATGAACATCAGGCTCTTCCTGAACTGCAAGGGTCAGCTCTCAGAAGCCCCTCTGAACAGGTGAGGTATACTGAAGTTAATTTTGAAAGATTTGTGGGTGCTAAGATAGAAAAAGGTCCATTGTTTCCCATTTGGAAGCTTATCTTCACTGATGCTTCATGTGTGTATATTAGAAATCCATCTTATTGCCCATCATTGACACAAAATTGGTATAAAACTAAAATAATCAGACTCGGTAAATAAATCTGATTTTATTGCAGAGTTTGCATGGACATATTTGTTAATACATATTTTGAGAAATGTGATCTAGGAATATCTATCTACTTGGAAATATATCAGTGAGAAAGTAAATTAAACTATTTTGGTTTGATGATATTGTCCATCCTCTCTCAGACCTGAATTTTGAATTATCTTTATTACATCAGCTTACTTACTGTTTGGGGTGCAGGTGCTGCAGAAATGTCTATCATTATGTACAAACATCTTTCCTTACTGTTGATTTGAAATAATACCTAAAGGAACGAAAATGCGCCTGCCTCCTCTTTTTACATCAGAATCACTGTCATTGTAAGTCACCGTTGTTGACAGGAATGCTCACTGGGCATAAAGATGGTGTGGACCATTGGACCCCGCAGCAACTTCGCATGCCTGTCAATATGTTTTTTTTTTCAGTGACATTGGTTGTAAGCTGTTTCAAGAAACTCAGGTGTACACCTGCAGGAAAGTAGTAGTCGTTCACCTCTGCTTACTTTTCTATGGAACTAGAGTTGATGCACATTACTGCATGTTAAATGTGGTATTTTCAATACTGGGAAGGCAATGCAAAGAAAGAGGGAGGAAGTTTGATTGAAGGTTTAGAATTCATTCATTGAATATTTAACATTTGTTTCTGTAGCCCATTCACTTTTCATGCTTCTCCTTTTTGCATTTTAAATTTCATTACATGCCTTTCTAAATCTGAATGAAAGGTGTAAATATTTTTAGCCAGTAATTAAAAGATCTTTTGGTTCCAAGAGTTCATAGTTGTTATTCACAAGAATGAAGATCCTCTTTATAATATTTCTGTAAAATTCAAATTGAAATTCTTGGTACCAGAATTTCAACTTGAATTTTACTTGTCTTCTGGCTGTCTTCATATAAGAGGGAATAAAATGGCTGCAAAGTAGACAGTGAAGAGGGGTCGGTGAGTAAATGTAGATTACCCACCACCGGAGCCTGCCTCAGTCAGATATCCCTTAAAGGGATTCTGGTCATGTTCATTATGAAATGTTAGGAGTGTACATTACAGTCTCATCAAATATAATAGTGCAACCAAATAACTGTCTACTCTGTAAACATGAATGTTTTTCAAGTACAAGGTATATTTAACCTTTTTATTTAAGACCTTGTAAGTATGTTTATTAATCCATTTGCAATTTTTTCCCTTTGTAGAGTTTACATATTTTTATATATTTATTGTCCATAATGAGTTACATTATTTAGTGGGCAAACCATGCGCTGTTATCCCGAATTCCCCAATTCCCCCCCTCCCCATCCCTGATCAGTTGGATATCCTCCTCCGTGGGCTGTCTGTATTAGTCCTTGTGGCAAGGGATCCTGTTTATCCTAGTACTCAGCCTGGTCTTCCTGGCCCAAGTGTTTTGTTACTGATGGGTGCCATGCCTCCGGACAGTCTCCCCCACCACAGCTCTCACAATCTTTCTGCCCCCTCTTCCGCTCAGTTCCCTAAGTCGTGGTGGGTGAGTAATAAGGCTGCTTTAATGTTGCCAGCTTAGGGGTCCTTGTGTCGAAAATCCTTGGTTTCTGTCTCAATGGCCTATCCTGTGTTGATTGAATGACTGTGGTTATAGGTCTCTTGTTCATCTGTCATTGTCTGCTGGGTTCCCTATGGATCCTCCCCAATATGACTGTGGTGGCTCCTCTCTTGTCAGGATCTCATCCATCGGCCTACGGTTGGTTGGTAGGGTTAGATGGGCCACAGCTCTCTCGTTGTATCCTGAAAAGCACAAACACATTTGGCTTATCCTGAGTTGGTTGAATGGCTGTGGCTATGGGTCCCTTGTTCATCCCGTCCTTCTCTGCAGGGTTCCATATGGATCCTCCACAATATGACTGTGGTGGCTCATCTCTTGCCATGATCTCATCTTTTGACCTGCTGTCGGGTGGTAGGGTTATATGGGCCACAGCTCACTCGCTATATCCT
>PVHP010038022.1:0-17096 GCA_004024765.1 Zapus hudsonius | reverse complement strand
AAAAAAAAAAAAAAAAGAAAAGAAAAAAAAAATATTTTACTTATTTTCAAGGAGAAAGAGAGAGATAGAGAGAATGGGTGCACTCGGGCCTCCAGACAATGCAAACAAACTCCAGATGCATGCGCCAATTTGTGCATCTGGCTGTACATGGGTAATGGGGAATCAAACCTGGACTTTGCAGGCAAGTGCCTCAACCACTGAGCCATCTCTCAGCCACCTGAATACCATTTTAAAATAATTTTGAATAGAAAGGTATAAATGAGAAGCTGGGGAGATTGCTCAGTGGTTAAAGGCACTTTATTGCAAAGCCTAATGGCCCGGGTTTAATTTCCTAGTACCCATGTAAAACCGGATGCACAAAGTAGGGCATGCTTTTGAAGTTTATTTGCAGTAGTAGCAGGAGACCCTGTCACTCTCATATTCTCATCTTCTCTCTCTTGCTCTCAGAAAATTTTTTAAAGTATAAGTGAAAGAACAAGAAGTGAAGGTTTTCACTGAAAAATGTAAGAACTAAGCCTCTCATGGTCCCTCGATTTGAGAAAATCAGAGGCTAAGAGAAGTCTCTATGGCATATTACATTAGTAGACTGACTTTATTATTTTTATTATTATTTATTATTATTTTTGTCACCATACTTGCAAACCTTGGGAGAGATGCAGAGAATGTATAATGCTGGTTAATAGCTACTCTTTGGTGACCCTGCAGACTAGTTCAATTGAAAAGTTTTAGAAAACTATGCAAGAGTACACAAAAGGAATAAAACCAGAAGTAGGCACCAAAGATTCAAAGAAAACAATTTCTAGAAACACTTATTGTTTCTGTCAGTCACTTACTAGTAACCTAACTCATTAAGTCTTTTTTCCTGTTTCTCAAGTAAGGAGTCATTTTGAAACTTTAAGAAAGGATCAGAGTTATCAAGAAATCAAATGACAACAAATACTGGTTAGGGTTCTGGGAAACAGGAAGCCTTATTCACTGTTGACAGGAGTATAAGTACAGCCATATGGAAATTAGTGTGGCAGTTTTTCAAAAAGCTAAAAATCAGAGCTGGGACACTGGCTCAGCATTTAAAGGCACATGCTTACAAAGCCTGCAGTCTATGCAATTTCCCAGTAACAATGAAAAGCAAGATGCACTAAGTGGTGTGAGCATCTGAAGTTCATTTGTTGTGGCAAAAAGGCCCTGGTACATGCTCACATGCATAGTCTCTTTCCTCTCTCTCCCTTCTATGTGCAACAATAATTTTTTTTAATTGGACTGGGGAGATGGCTCAGGTGTTGAAGGTGCTTGCTTGTTTGCAAAGCCTGCCAACCTACATTCAATTCCCCAGCCACCCATGTAAAGCTGAGCAGGCATTTGTTTGCAGCAGCAAGAGATCCTGGTATGCCTAAGCTGCCCCTCACATACACAGACACAAACTCCCCCCCCCCACATATGCATACATATATACATACATTATGTATACATATATATATATATATATATATTATAGATAGATAAAAAATTTAGGTTGCTTTTATGAGGTAGGGTTTCACTCTAGTCCAGGCTCATCTGGAACTCTCTCTTTAGGTCCCAGGCTGGCCTCAAACTCACAGTGATCTTCCTACTTTTTCCTCCAGAGTGCTGGGATTAATGGCATGTACCACACGTCTGGCTATATATAAATTTTTAAAGCTAAAAGTAAAAACATTATAAGCCCCAGCTATACCATTCCTAGGCATATGCCCCAAGGATGTCACGCTTCACTCAGACACTTGCTCATCCACGTTTACTAGCGCTCTATTCACAGTAGACAGGAAATGGCGTCAGCAGCTGAGCTGCTCTTCAGCTGAGGGATGGATAATGAAGATGTGGTACATATACACAATGATGTTTTATTCAGCTATAAAGAAAAATGAAATTATGAAATTTGCAAGAAGTTGGATAGATCTGAAAAAGAGCAAGGCTAAGTATAATAAACACTGTACTTAACTTCTCATGCAGATTATAGCTTCAAATATTTAGATTTTTTAAGTAAATTAGAGTAAGTCACTAAGAGGCCAGGAAGCTAGACAGGGGCCATGAAAGGAGGGATGGGTGAAGGGTGTGTCTGGGGGAAAGGGATAAGGGACTAAGAGTGTGAAGGGTTAAGTGAGGATAGGGGTGGTGTGATGGTTAGGTTTTGTTGTCAACTTCATCTTTTTAATTATCTTGGATGGGTCTCTGAGGATGTTTACAGGAAGGAAGCCTCTCAGCAAGGGGCAGGATGTAAAGAAGCTCAAAGAAGCTGGAAGTAAACATCCTTTCCTGTGTGGGCAGTACAGAAAGGAAATTTCAGAGACTCAGGAAGCCATTAAGTCTGGGGAAGGGTTGTAAGACCCCACCCTAAGTCTAGATAGAGGGGAAGAAATTCTCTCTTTGGCCCTCCTGCCTGTTCCCTGTTCTGTATGTGTAATGTTGGTGATGGGTTTTTGTTTCTGCTCGGACCTGTGAAAGAAGACCAGCCTCTTTCATTGTTACGGAACTTCCCCTCAATCTACAGTTTCAATAAATACTTTCCTCCCCCAAATTGTGCCTGGTTTGAAGATTCATCCCAGCAGTGTGTGACTGACTATGACAGGTGGGGACTGAAGGAAGGAAGGGTTTGGGGAAGTGTTAACCAAAACTAAAATATATGCCACCATGAGTAGGCTGAAAACACTTCCTACTGGGAGAAAACAGCGAACCAAGAAAGCCTGGGGGAGGCAATCAACAGCTTTTAATTCAGCCAAATAATCCACTTGGTGAAAGGGAGCCCTTAACTGGAACTGGGGACTCAGGGCAAAATACACTGGGAAGCAAACTCTTGGGCCCCCAAAGAGAGATGCACTATACGAGTGGCTTACAAAGAGGCTACTAACAATAGAATCTAGCTAATTCAGAAATGTGTATCTAAATTAACCTATACTGATCTCACTCTCCGATGGAGATTCTGTTTGTATCTTTCAGAATGGAGCGAGAGCTGTGACTCTTCCAACCCTACCAATGAACCACAGGACAATAGATGACATCCTGGCAAGAGATGAGCCACACCAAACCTACCGTGGAGGATCCATATGGAACCCCGCAGAGAATGGTGGGACAAACAAGAAACCCATAACCATAGCCAATCAGTCAACACAGGATAAGCCAGATAGATACCAACGATTTTTAACACAACCTAAAGCAGAAGTACAGAGACCCCCTAAGACCTTAACAATAAAGGAGCCTTAATACTCACCCACCATGACTCAGGGAACTGAGCAGAAGAGGGGGCAGAAAGATTGTAAGAGCCATGGTGGGAGAGAATATCCAGGGACATGCCCACCCCCCAGCAACAACATACAAAGGGGGGGGGTGGAACCAGGTTGACTCCTAGGCTATTCACAACCCCCTTCCCCATGGACTGATCCAGACTGCCCATGGAGGAAGATATCCAGCTGATTGGGGATAGGGAAGAGGGGCATTGGGAAAAGGAGGATAGCAACTCATTATTTGTTCATTAAATTTATCTTATTATGGATAATAATTTAAAAAAAGAAAAAACTAAAAGATATATGGAAACCTACTTCTTTACTAGCTAATTTAAAAATGTGATTTAAGCCAGGCTTGGTGGTGCATGCCTTTAATCCCAGCACTGGACAGGGTGAGGTAGGAGGATTGCCAGGAGTTGAGGTCAGCTTGACCTACAGAGTTCAGGTCAGCCTGGACTAGAGTGAGACTCTGCCTCAAAAAAAAAAAAAAGAAGAAAGAGAGAGAGAGAAAGAGAGAAGAAGAATCTGTCTCAAAAAAAAGAAGAGAGAGAAAAGAGAGAGGGAGAGAGGGAGGGAAGAGGAAGAGGGAAGGAGGGAAGAGAAAGAGGGAAGGAGGGAAGAGAAAAGAAAGAAAACTGTAATTGAAAGAGAAAGCACACGCTAGAGCAGGCGTGGTGGCACACCTTTAATCCCAGCACTCGGGGAGGTAGAGGAAGGATAATCACTGTGAGTTTGAGGTCAGTCTGGAACTACAGAGTGAGTCCCAGATCAGCCTGAGCTAAAGTGAAACCCTACCTCAAAAGAGAGGGAGAGGGTAAGGGAGAAGGAGGAAGAGAGAGGGGAAAGAGAGAGAGAGAGAGAGAGAGAGAGAGAGAGAGAACCCTTCATAGATGGATAATGCTGATCCCAGAAGCCAAAGGTTATTTCAGAAAAACCCCAGTGCAAAGAGTGGGATACCTCCCAGCTCCCAATCAAGAGAGCCACTGAAGCTCCCAAAAATAATATAGGCTTTTGGTTGCCTACCACAGTAGAAGATAAAATCCTATTACTGAAGATAACACATGCTTTAGTTGCAGAACACTTTGAAATCAAGCAGAAAGTGAACTGGAAGCCTCCTTTCTGCTGGCTAGCTGTCACAGCGCTGCAAAGTACTATGTAGGCTTCTGGAGTTAAAACAGTCTTACCAGCAGTGGACCCTGTGAGCGTCACAACCCACTAGCCAGGCAAAGTGTGTGCACTGGAGCAACACTGGAAACCAACTGCTCTCTGATTGGATCTGAGGCCTGCTCCATGGGAGGGAATTGTCTGAGTTCAAGGCCACCCTGAGACTACATCATGAATTCCAGGTCAGCCTGGGCTAGAACAAGGCCCCACCTCAAAATAAACAAAAAGAGTATTAAAAGTGGGAGCTAGACAGATGGCTCACTGATAAAGGACACCTGTTTGCAGAGCCTGCCGGTCAGGGTTCAGTTCCTCCATACCCAGGTAAAGCCAGACGAACATTTGCAGCAGTAAGAGGCCCTGGCAAGTCCATGCTTTCTCATTCTTTCTCTTTTTCTTTCTTTCATAAATAAAATATTCTTTAAATGAACAAGCAGCATTTTTGTACTCAGAAAAATGAGTGGTAAATTAACTGACAGAAGCGGTTTTTCTGCCTTCTCAGAGCGCCATCTAGAGCTCAGTGTAAGTATTACAATTCGATATATATATATGCACTTTGTTTAAGCACAAACAAAATTACTGCACTCAGAGTCTGGCCTGATTTTTAAAACAGCTAAACAATTAATTTGAAAGACGTATGTCAAAATGGTATAGGGGCACTTGGGAAGCTGAGGCAGAAGGATTAGTTTCAGGCCAGCCTGGGATATACAGCAAGACATTGTCACCAAAAAAAAAAAAAAAAAGGCCATATGACTTTCAAACATCAAGATAACGTGGTCATCAGAAAACTGGTTTCTGCTGCTTATATTCACTCCTCAAACAAAACAGTTATACTTTTGCCAGAGTCTCGACTCTCTCTTTTATTTTTTGGTTTTTCAAAGTAGGGTCTTGCTCTAGCCCAGGCTGACCTGGAATTCACTATGTAGTCTCAGGGTGTCCTTGAACTCATTGTGATTCTCCTACCTCTGCTTCCTGGGTGCTTGGATTAAAGGTGTGCACCACCATGCATAGCTCTGCTTTCTTTTTAATATTAACTCCCTCAAGGAAGAAAGTCAGATACTTTACATACATGAGTATTTTCTTATCCTGACGTCAGTTTCACAGCGCAGCAAGGCTCAGTGAGAGTAATGAGCACCTAGAGCTGACCTACAAAGCAAAGTGCTCCCCTTCCACACTCCAGAGTTTCCAATCACTGCACATTTCAACAAGAGCAAGCTATTACTGTATTACTCAACTCTGCTCTCAAATCTAAAACTTTAAGCTCATCAAGTTTTAATGCTCAAATTAGATAAGGCATAATGGTACACCTTTGTAATTCTAACACGTGGCAGAAGGATTAAGAGTTCAAGACCTGGCCTACATATCACGTTCCAGGACAGCCTAGGCTACACAGTGAGACCACATCTAAATAAGAATCAAACAGCTCTTTCCAACCCACACTTCTGTGGGGCAACCAGGTCTCTCTGGTGACCAGGTGGTCCCGCCCCTCCAGTGGCCCAGCAGCCCCACATTCTCCTCTACATCACACAATTCCACGCAGGAAGCCAGGCCCCTCCGGAGACCAGGTGGCCCTGAGCCCGTCTCTTTCCCTCCCACACTTCTGTTCGGGCAGCAAGGCACCTCCGGTGGTCCGGCAGCCCCTCGCACTTCTCTTTCCCTCCCAGTCGTCCACACGGGCAGCCAGGCCTCTCTGGTGACCAGGCGGCCCTGAGCACTTCTCTTTCTCTCCCACACTTCAGTGAGGGCAGCCAGGCCCCTCTGGTGGTCCAGTGGTCCCTGGGCTCCGTGCCCTCCTCTTTCCCTCCTCCACCCCCCACACAGCCACACTTCCGGGTGCACGGCCAGGCCTCTCTGGTGGCCCCATGGCTCTGCTCCATTCTCATACCCTCTTCAACTCCCCCCCCCCAGTCCCCGGTAGCCTCTGCGCTTCTCTTTCCCTTTGCCCCAGCCTTCCTCATTCTACAGCCTTCCTACCTGCTGCTATAGCATCTGTACCCTGGTCCAGGCCAGGAAGTCTCGTGATGGACAGTTCTGGCCTACACAGAGACACAGAGCTACACAGTGAAGGCCAATGCCCAGACCACTGAGCTACAGGTAAATGAAGAGAGAGCAGGCATGACTCAGCTATCTCAAACCCAGTCTGTACATTCCTAAGAAAGCCCGTGAGATGTGCTGTTTGTGTGAGAGGGAGGAAGCTAGCCAATAGAGTGTGCAGGGAAGGTGCTCCCTGTGGGTTCTGCATCTGTCCCCTAAAGGGGAAGGGTGGAACCCAGCCCACTAAGCTACAGGCTGGAAAGTAACACTGGTCTGTCTGGGCAGGGAGTTCCAGGGAACACGAACAACATCTGCAGTTTACCTTGTGGGGAGGAGGCCTGCACAGCTGTACACAGTAGGAGCATTCAGGTTCAGGGAGTTGAAGTCTCAAAAAAACCGAAAGAGTGACAGGTATATTAAGGCCTGGAATGTGAGGGAACACAAAAGGGAACAACACCTGCAGTTCCCCTGGGGGTAAGAGGCCAATGTAGTAGCTCACAGCCTAACCACAGAGGAGCAGGACGTTCTAGTGTGGTGAATGATAGAACCTGTCTGGGGACAGAATGCCTCAGACAGGAGAGATGCTGGTGGAGCATAAACCATTGTTCCACACAGAATATGCCTAACGGCATCCCGAAAGGGCCTTGCTCCAATTCCAAACTGAGAGCAAAAGCTCCCTCTCAGGCACTTGCCAGAAGGGTAAAGGGGAGATCTCAAAACGCACCATGATGGGATAAGGAGGGGGAAGAGGAGCAAGTAGACCTGCTCTGAATACCCCTTAACCCCAGTAAAAACACACAATGGTTTTTACACCCAGAGAAGATCTCAGACCCCCAAGCTATATTGTATACCACATACAAATCCAGAACAGCTGGCATATCGATAACCTCTGCAACTAACACATCTGAGATGTTATCAATAACATCTGCAACTAACACAACACTAACCCAAACACAAATAGAACAGAACAAGCCCAGCATACCCAGTGAAATCTTGTAATGGTCCCCACAACAAGAAAACTATACCCTTTTCAAGAAGTGGGCAGAAATCAACATTAAAAAAAAATCACAGTAATACAGGCTGAAACTCCCCAACCCAGGACACCTAGTCCCACAAAGGAAGAGGCCAACGAGATCACAAGGGAGACAAAACTGCAACCCCCAAATGAGAATAAAATAACACTTTTTCACAACTGTAATGAGATCATCACCAGGATGATGGATGAAATGGAAGCTGTCAAAAAAGATGTAAATGAAATGAAACTCAATAACGCGAGCATTGACTTAAGACTGCACCTAATAGAGAAAAACTTGACTGATGTCAAAACCACAATAAGTGAATTAAGGGTGAACCAACTATGGGAGAAGCTAGACAATCAGCTGATTAAGTTTGATAAGAACTTACAGAAAACATGAGCAAAAACAAAAGTAGATTGGAAATTGGAACTTGTCAGAGAAATGCAAAACATGAACAAAAATATAACAAACCAAAATTCAAACAGAGGTTTTAAAAGTCTCCTTTGAATCCATCAGCCCCAGAATTGATAACCTGGAGGACAGATCCTCTGACCTCAAAGACAAGACAGAAGAAAATACCAGTGACTCCATAGGCTTCAAGAAATTAAAAAAATCATGTGAGCAAAATATGAGGGATTTGTGAGATATGATAAAAAGACCAAACGTCAGGATAATGGGCATTACAGAGGGAGAAGAAAACCAGGACAAAGGCATAAAAAATATTTTCAACAAAATTATAGAAGAAAATTTTACTTATGTTACAAGAGAAACACGGGTCCAGATACAAGACGGCCACAGAACTCCAAACAGACAAGACCAGAGAAGGAATTCTCCAATACACATCATGGTTAAAATACTTAACATAGAAAGTAAGAAGAAAGTACTCAAGGCAGCAAGAGAGAAACAGTGCATTACTTATAAAGGCAAACCCATCAGATTTACAACAGACTTCTCAGTAGAAACCACGAAAGCCACAAGGAAATGGAACAATGTTCTTTGAGGCCTATAAAACTACGGACTCCAACTTAGACTACTGTACCAAGCAAAACTATCCCTCATAATAGATGGAGAATTGAAAGTGCTCCACAAGAAAAAGCAGCTCTATGATTATATGAATGCAAAGCCAAACTAACAGAGAATACTAAGGGAGATAACCCACACAGAAGAGACAAGCAACCTACCTCAGGAATCTAATAGAGAAAAAGCATAGTGATCCTAATTGTTGGACCAATAACACCGGAAGCATCAACCCCCAAAACCCTCCAAAATGGCAGGGCTTAAGGCAAACCTCACAATTATAACTCTGAATGTAAATGGACTTAACTCCCCTATAAAAAGGCACAGATTAGCAGGGTGGATGAGAAAAATGGACCTTTCCATCTGTTGCCTTCAAGAAACGCACCTCAATTCTAAAGACAGAAATCTCAGGGTGAAAGGATGAAAAACAATTTTTCAAGCACATGGAAATAAAAAGGAAGCTGGAGTGTCTATATTATCTGACAAAATACACTTTAAACCAAAATCAATTAAAAAGGACAAAGAAGGTCACTTCTAATTCATCAAGGAAATGATCCAACAAGAGGATATCACTATCATAAATATCTATGTGCCAAATTCAGGTGCACAACAGTCCATAAAGCAAAATTTACTCAAAGCCAGAAAAGAAATAGATTCTAATTCCATCATAGTAGAAGGCTTTAATACATCACTATCATCTCTACACAGATCATCCAAACAGAAGGTCAGCAGGGAAATAAAGGAGCTTAACAACACCATCTACCAACTATATCTGACAGATTTATACAGAACATTTCATCCCAAGGACACAGAATATACATTCTTCTCAGCAGCCCATGGAACTTTCTCAAAAGCACACCACATATCAGGTCATAAAACATCCCTCAACAAATGCAGGAAGATTGACGTAGCCCCCTGCATCATATCAGATGACCATGCATTAAATTTATAAATTAATAATGGGAGGGGCAGCAGAAGCTATACCAACTACTGGCTTATAAGCAATATACTCTTACACGATAAATGGATTGTTCAGGAAATCAAAAGGAAAATCAAAAACTAGAAGAAAATGATAATGAAAACACTAGGATCTAAAAGCAAAAATAATAATAATAATTAGGATCAGAGCTGTGATTAATGAATTAGAAATGAAGAAAACAATTTTAAAACTAGATAATGGGCTGGAGAGATGGCTCAGAGGTTAAGGCACTTGCCTCCAGTGCCTAAAGCCCCAGGTTCAATTCCCCAGGACCCAGACCCACAAGGTGATGGCCCTGGTGTGTTCTCTCTCTCTCTCTCTCTCTCTCTCTCTCTCTCTCTGTCTGTCTGTCTTGAAAATGAATAAATAAAATATTTTTTTAAAAAATAGAAAAAATAAAAACTAGATAAAACAAAGAGTTGGTTCTTTGAAACAATAAATTAAGCCGCGTGTGGTGGTGCACGCCTTTAATCCCAGCACTTGGGAGGCAATGGTAGGAGGATTGCAGTGAGTTCAAGGCCACCCTGAGACTACATAGTGAATTCCAGGTCAGCCTGGACTAGAGCAAGACCCTACCTCGAAAAACCGAAAAAAAAAAGAAACAATAAATTAGACTGACAAACCCTTGGCCAATGTAATTAAAGAAAAAAGAGAGAAGGCCCAAATTTTAAAAATCAGAAATGAAAAGGGAGAAGTCACAACAGAACCCAATGAAATTAGAAGTATCATCACATCATACTTCCAAAACATCTACTCCAAAAAATTGGAGAACCTGGAAGAAATGGATTAATTCCTGAACACCTACCTACTACCAAAGCTTAACCCAGAGCAGATAAAACTCATAAATAAACCTATCACATGCACAGAGATCAAAAATGTAATCAAGAACCTCCCCAAGCCGGGTGTAGTGGCGCACGCCTTTAATCCCAGCACTCGGGAGGCAGAGGTAGGAGGATTGCCGTGACTTCAAGGCCACCCTGAGACTACATAGTGAATTCCAGGTCAGCCTGGACTAGAGTGAGACCATACCTTAAAAAAAAAAAAAAAAAAAAGAACCTCCTCAAAGGGAAAAGTCCAGGACCAAATGGTTTCTCAGTTGAATTCTACCAAACCTTCCTCACAGAACTGAAACCACTCCTTCTGAAGCTTTTTTGAGGCATGGAAAACGAGGGGAGGCTTTCCAACTCCTTCTATGAAGCTAGTATCATCCCCAAACTAGACAAAGTCACAAGAAAGGAAAACTACAGACCTATATCCCTAATGAACTTAGTTGCAGAAAATGAACTTAGTTGAAGAAAATCTTTGCAAACCAGATACAACAGCATATCAAAGATATTATCTGGGGTTGAGGATTTAGCTCAGTGAATGAGTGCTTGCCTAGCAAGCACAAGGCCCTGGGTTCAGTCCTCAGCACCACAAAAAAAAAAAGATATTATCCATCTAGGCCAAGTTGGCATCATCCCGGGAATGCAAGGATGGTTCAACATATGGAAATCAATTAATGTAATCCACCACATTAATAGACTCAACCACAAAAACCACACTGTCATTTCAATCGACGCAAAGAAGGCCGTTGACAAAATTCAACACTTCATGTTCAAAACACTGGAAAGTTTGGGCATAGTTGGCTTCTACCTCAACATAATAAAAGCAATTTACAAAACCTCTAAACCCCAATTCACACTCAATGGGGAAAGATTCAAGGAATTCCCACTTGAATCAGGAATAAGACAGGGGTGTCCATTCTCACCACTGCTCTTCAACATAGTGTTTCAATTTCTACCCCAAGCAATAAGACAGGAGAAAAGCATAAAAGGGATTCAAATTGGAAAGAAAGAAGTAAAACTATCCCTCTTTCCAGATGACATGATCCTACACATAACACATGCAAAGAATAGTAACAGTAAACTTCTAAAGGTGATAAACTCCTTCAGCAAAGTGGCAGGGTACAAAATTAACATACAAAGATCAGAATCCATCTTGTATACATATGATGTGTATACAGAAAAAGACATCAAAGAGACTGTCCCATTTCCAGTAGCCTCAAAAAAATCAAATAACTTGGAACATCACTAAACAAGGATGTGAAAGACTTCATAATTAAAACACTCAAGAAGGAAATAGAGACTGTGAAAAATGGAAAGATATTCCATGCTCCTGGATAAGGAGAATATAGTAAAAATGGCAATCGTTCCAAAAGCAATTTACAGATTCAATGCCATGCCAATAAAAATCCTCTTTCTTCACAGACATAGAAAATGTAATCTCAAAATTTATATGGAAGAACAAACAGGCCTTGGATAGCCAAAGCTATCCTAAGTAAATATACTCACAAGAGGTATCACCATAACCCAATATACTGACATACAGGGCCACAGTAACAATAACAACATGCTACTGGCAAAAAAAAAAAAAAAAACAGGCAGATAGACCAATGGAACAGAATTGAAGACCCTGCTCTTAATGCAAGTAACTTCATTTACTTGATCTTTGACAAAGGTGCCAACAATGTTCATTGGCATAAAGATAGCATCCTTCAACAAATGATGCTGGACAAACTGGATTAATACCTGTAAAAATGAAAATAGACCCACTCTTCACCATGCACAAAGATCAACTCCAGATGGAACAGGGACCTCAACATAAGACCTGAAACCCTAAAGACCATGGAAGAAAAAATAGGAGGAACTCTCCACGAGATAAGAGTGAGGAAAACTTCCTCAGTAAAACCTCCAGTAGCCCAGGAGGTAAAACAGTCACTTAACCAATAGGACCTCATCAAGCTCAAAAGCTTCTGTACAGACAAACATACCATACTCAGAGCCAAAAGACCACCATCAAACTGGGATATTTTTGACAGCAATAATACAAACAGATGTCTAACTTCTAAAACTTACAAAGAACTCAAAAAAATGAAAAATCAAACAGCCTACTCACAAAATGGGGCATTGATCTTAACAGAGAATTCACAGAGGAGGAAACACAAATTGCCAAGTCTCACGTTAAAAAGTGCTCCTCATCCTTAATTATCAGGGAAATGCAAATCAAAACTACAATGAGATTCCACCTTACTCCAGTAAAAATTGCAAACATCAAAAAACCCAAGAACAATAATTGCTGGAAAGGATGCAGGGGGAGGGGGAAGGAACCCTCATTCACTGCTGGTGGGAATGCAAACTCATTCAACCACTATGGAAAGCAGTGTGGAGGCTCCTGAACAGATTGGACATAGAGTTACCAATGGACCCAGCTATCCCTCTACTAGGCATCTACCCTCAAGATATCACACCTCAGAACAGAGACATTTGCTCAACCATGTTTATTGCAGCCCAATTCATAATAGACAAGAATTGGAATCAACCCAAATGCCCATCACTGAATAAATGGATTACAAAGCTGTGGTACACTTACATGATGGAATTTTACTCAGCAAAAAGAAAAAAACACAGGTCAGCCTGGACTAGAGCGAGACCCTACCTCAACAAAACAACAAAACAAAAAAACAAAAACAAAAAGAAAAAAACAACATAATGAAATTTAAAGAAAAGTGGATTTGGAGCAGATTTGGAGATCTTACTAAGTGAACTCACTCAAGATCAGAAACTCAAATGCCGCATATTCTCCCTCAAATGCAGTTCCTAATCAGGTTAAGCTTAAAAATCTAAGCAAACCTAACAGGTGAAATTAGACTATAAAATAGGTTGAAGGAATGGGGGGAGGGGAGGGTGGGTCGACTTGTACAATAAGCTGAACCAATAATGAATCGTAATCATAAAATCCTTATTTCTATAAGTAAGCTCTCTAGGAAGATTGCCTGCTAAGATGGGCCATGAATGGAATGGGAGGAAGCCTAACACCATGAAAAATGGATCAAACTTGGAACTCCCTAGCCCGGTCATTGGTTCCTTCCCACACTGAGCTGTTGATCAAAGAGACCCACAAGGTCCCTAAAACAAGACAGAATTCTGTCAAAGCTCTTGAATAACCACCCCAAACCAAAGGTAAGATCCTATTGCTGAAGAAACCACAAAAAGTCAGCATAGAACACCGAGAGACCCTGCAAGATCCAGAATGGCAAACAACCCCCAGATGCTAGCATATGCAATGATGAAAGGTGCTACATAATAAGCAGCCAGGGGAAACTGGTCAATAAAATCTGGAGAAAGCAGAGACCACTGATATAAAATGTAGACTGTTGCCATGAAAATGCTGAAAACACTGCCTCCTGGGAGAGGTCATCAAGCCAAGAAGTGATCACTTAGGCAATAGAGGCGCCACAACCTGGGGTGGGGAGGGATAGTCAACAGCTTTCAAACTGGCCAAGAAATCCGCTCAGTGTCAAGAAGCCCTTAACTGGAATTGGGACACGGGTCAAAAACCTATGCGTCTCCCCTCCAGTTCATAAGCCAAATAAACCCATTCGTCCATAAGCCGCTTTGGCTTGGGTTCCTTCTGAACAGCTACAGAGAAAGTTGACTGCAACAGATTTGGTGCCAGAGAGTGGGGCCATCTATTGCTGCTAAAACCCTGATTCTGTGGCATAAAAATATCTTTTAAAAAAGAATGAGGGGCTGAAGAGATGGCTCAGCAGTTAAGGTGCTTACTTTCAAAGCCTAACAACCTGGGTTCAATTCCCCAGACCCACATAAAGCCAAGATGCACAAAGTGGTACATTTTTCTGGAGTTCATTTGTAGTGCAGTGACTACACACACATTCTCAATCACTCTCTCTCCCTCTCCACCCCCACTCTCTCTCTCCTTATAAATAAGTAAAATATTTTAAAAATCAAAAAAAATGTGGGAATTGGGGATAACAACTCGTTGTCCCACTAAATAATGTAACTCATTATGGACAGTAAAAAAAAAGAAAGAATTCTGAAAAGTAAAAAAGAAAATAAAAAAAATGAAAGTGTCAAAATGTATACATGAACATAACTATACTGGTCAAAAAGTCAGTCACAAAAGACCACATATTCTATGATTCTATTTAAGCAAACTATCCCAAATAAGCCAACTTACAGAAAGCTAATTAGTGGTTGCTAGTGCTGGCAAGGGGAGGGGCAGAAAATGCATGAGCCCAAAAGGGGAGTGGCTATAATCAGTATGAGATGAAGCTCCTTTATAGACTGATAATGATCTCAAGGTGACTGTCCCAATGGCTGAAAACTCTGGGACTGAACTACAACTTGAAATGATATATGGATATCTCAAAAGAAGGATGACTTTTCTACTGCTGCTATAAGAGCTATCACAAAAATAGTGGCGTCTTTATCATCTGACAGTTCTGTAGGCCACTTTTTACTGAACTAAAATCAAAAAATATTGGGCTCAAGGAGGAAGAAGACTGCTTCCTTCACACCTGTTCCTGTGTCTTGGCTCACCAGTCTTTCTTCCACCTTCAAAACCAGCACGGACAGGCTGAGTCCTTTTCATATCATATCTCGCTCTATCATATGACACTGACTTTCCTTCCCTCTGATCGTATATCAACTTTCAAGAAACCCTGCCTTCACACTGAGCCCACCAGAACAATCCACATTTATTCCCCCACTTCAAGGTCAGTTGATTAGCAAACTTAATTCCATTTGCCACTCTCATTCTCCTCTTCTTGTAACATAGCACATTCACGGCATGTGGGAACGAGGATATGGACATCTGAGGACTGGCAGAGCAATAACTATCACATAAGATTGTTAGAAAAGTAAAGTCTTGAAAAATCTAGTCATTGAGTCTATTGGAAATCCATATTCTAGTTCCAACAATACCGTATGTCTACCAATTTTTCTAACAGTTTACATAAGATACTGGTTTTCATCTGTCAAACCAACAATGAGAGATCAAATTGACAATACTGAGGAAAAACAGACCCTCTAAGACATTGCAGCTCAGAACATAAATTGGCAAAATTTCCTTGGAACAATTGGCCTGTCTATAAATTACGAATACACACACACATACGCATACAACACACACATTTAAACCCAGGAATTCTATATCAAGGAATTCATGTAGAGATTTATCTGTAGCCCAGTGTGGTAGCGCACATGTTTAGCCCCAGCACTCATGAGGCTGAGGTAGGAGGATCACCATGAGTTTGAGGCAAGTCTGAGCTAGAATGAGACCCTGCCTCAAAAAAGAGATTTATTTGTATACCCATAAAATAACCTATATAGCACTACTTTACTTTCTTCCTTTTGCTATATGTAGTATTTTCTACAGGCACCCACATGACAACAAAGTGAATGAACACTAAAAAGGCCTTTGTACAAAGCTGCCTATCACACAGGTTCGCATGGCCTCCGACCACAATTGTCGGTGCCCAGACACTCTCCTACCTGCTAGTTGGTGCGGTGAAAGAAAATGAAAAGAGCTGATTCCAGAACGGGTCGTTCTCAGAGATGGACTCTGTGCCTGACAACTTCTTTAAGTACTCGTTTTCCAGAAGATCGCTGATCCTGCTGCTATTGGATCCCATCTTCTAACGTGGTGGATGACTTTGTCTTACACAGCCATTTCCATGAGACAGCCTGTTAAAAAATGGAAATAAAATTCAAACTTGTTCCAAATAGCCATCTTACTTTTTGAACCCTTTAGCTAGGTATACAAAAGTATACCTCTTATCTTTTGTAAATACAAAGAGCCGCGAGGAGAAAATAGGGCTAAAATCTCTCTTAGACAACACAAACACAAAAGTCCCAATCCATGCCTGTATCACAGATGCAAGGAGGACTAGAACTCTGCCCAAGTAAACATCTCCAGCAAAGTCATCATAATCATAACTTACTAACAGTCAGTCTGAAGATGAGGCTCTCTTACAACTAAGACAACAGGGCTAAATAAGAAGACTCTAGCCGAGTGTGGTGGTGCACGCCTTTAGTCCCAGCACTCGGGAGGCAGAGGTAGGAGAATCACGGTGAGTTTGAGGCCAACCTGAGACTACAAAGTGAATTCCAGGTCAGCCCACGCTAGAGTGAGACCCTACCTTGAAAACCTTTAAAAAAAAAAAAAAAGATTCTAGAGACAAAAGAGGAAGTCATTCAAGGGCTTACCATGTGGTTCTACAAGCTCTGGGGCTGGAGAGATGCTCAGTGGTAAAGGTACTTACCTGCAAAGCCTAAGAACCCGAGTTCGATTTCCCAGTACCCATGTAATGCCAGATTACAAGGTGGCACATGCATCTGGAGTTCATTTGCAGTGGGTAGAGGCCCTGATGTGCCCATTCTCTCTAACTGCTTCTTTCTCTGTCTCTCTGTCTCTGTCTCATAAATAATTAAGAGCTCCCAATTCCAAAGGAATGACACTGAATGTCTCTCCTTCTACTGACTGCATGCCTACATACAACTAATGTTTACATGCCTCTGTCTAATTTGCCTAAATTGTCTTTAATTTATGAATGGGGGACCAAAACTACCTTAATTCATCTTTCTACCCATACTAGATGTCATGGTTTGATCCAGGTGTCCCCCACAAACAAATGAATGTGTTCTGATAGATCGATCCTCAGCTGATGGCAGTTTGGGTTTTACAACCTCAATGAAGCTGTGTTGTTGGGGGCGGGCTTATGGGGTTATAAGCCAGCTTCCCCTTGCCAGTGTTTGGCACACCTTCCTGCCGCTGTTTGCAGTGCTGTGGCAGAGG